>OU426994.1:11238192-11265692 GCA_911387935.1 Dolichovespula saxonica | reverse complement strand
GAGGAAACATGATTATTTATTTATTTATTTATTTACTTATTATTTTTTCATTTATTAGTTTATGGTACAGTTTATAGCCAATGTTTGACCGGGCACGTTCCCTTTGCTTTTTTTTGTTTGAAATAGGGGGCACTATGCAAACCGAGGAAGTCGTGCCTCGTGCACAATCAACTGGCATAGACTTGGCCCTAACAGACAATAATTTGCAGCATCACTTGCATCATCATCACTCAGCGCAAATCAAGTGCCCATTGGCGCCACTCGCACATATGGCCGTTAAGCAAGAACCTCAGGAGGAGGAGGAACGTAGTCGTGATACCAGCACGCTCAGGTGAGTTCAGTGTCGATAGAATATATTGTTGAAATCAATCGTTTCTGTAATAATCATCGATCTTTATTTTATTCTCTTAACCGATTTTACAGTCCGCAAACGGACTCGAGTTCCGTGCAAGTGTCGCTTGATGGTAAACATGGAAACGATCAGCAATCTGTCCACCATCGTCAGCTTCAAACGTTGGAGGATGCTTCCGGTCAAACATGCGCTTCAGATCAAAATAACAGGAGTAGAAGCAGGTAAATCGATTTGCCTGTGATTTTCATCGAGAACTTACGTATGCTAAGTTGAACAGTCAACTTTGATATTCATCTTGGTTGGTTGGTTGGTTGGTTGGTTGGTTGGTTGGTTGGTTAGTTGGACCCTTTCTATAAACTCTTAACTTGCTTTTATCGAAAGAATCTCGAAGGGAACTCGCGTTCGCTGTATCACGTTGCTAACGATGTCCACGACATAAAGCTTGCGCCACTTGCAGAGAGCAGGTACTTAAGATAGCTAGTAAGAAGGATAAGCGCCGGGTAAACTGGTTCGTTCTCGAGTACATCGTTGATAGAGTCTATGGCGAGACTCATGGAAAAAAGAAGTTCCTGTGCGTCGCTGAAATACCACGAGTCGATTACCGTTACTGAATTTCATTATACCGCCAAGCGATATAAGCGATCGTGCCACGGAGCAGCTCTAGGAAGGGAAAAATGTCAAGATATGCCCTCTGCATACGACGGAAGGTGTCTTACAGTGCGGTGTATTAGATTGCCGTCGAGGTGTGGTTTGGAATGCAGTTATCGACTACGACGAGGTTAATGAAGGAATGATGTTGGCTTTGTAGTTATTGAAGCGAGCCTATTTTCCTTTCTTATGACTCGATTATCGAAGAACATACATATTTTTGTTTTTCCTCCTTTCAAAGAAAGCGAAACAATAGATACAATTGAGAGACACTCGTTAATATAAATGTTTCATTTGGAAGTCAAACAATATCTTTATTTAATTTATTACGTTATTTTTTTCTTTTTTTGTTATTGCAGCCGTGGCAGACGAAAGTCACGATGGAAACTCAAATTCCATCATCAGGCATTACCGCCGGAGTATCTGGACCATTACGAAGCATCTCTTGCTCAGGAGGCATTAAATTCATCCTCACCGACTCACACGAGCGAACAAACAGCACCGAGCCCGGCACCTACGAGTACCACGTCCACACCTAGTCCAATCGCTGACGTTCACGGTTGGTTGCAACGTATAGCTGCCATGCAACAAGAACTCTGTCCCCAAACGATGCCACAACAATGTTCGAACTTTAATTCCGGTCAATCCTCGGCATCGAGACGATCAGTGATCACTTCGACTTCCTCCCACGCTTACACTGTACCCCATCATCATCATCATCACCATCATCATCATCATCATAATCACGGACACGCTCAACAATCGTCCCAGCAAACATCCACGAGGCCACCTATGAAGTATTCCGATCTGCCTTACATGGGTGAAATTACGCTTGACAATAGTAAACCTAGGAGAGGACGTAAACCAAAAAAGGCAGATATTTGTCATTTGATTTATAAGAATTATGGTACTATATTGCCAGGCACACCTGGCCACGAAGAAAAAAGGCTCTCTCCTCAAGAAAAACCTGATTGTCGGGATCAGTTACCACCTCAGATACCATTTCAACGAACAGACGTTCAGAATAGGATCAGCAGTCTTTTAGAAAAACGTCTTACTCAAGAGACCAGGCGGAATTTCGTCTTGACGGATACTACGAACGAGCAAGACGAACCGTTGAATCTCTGCATCAGAGATCTCAATCAGTTGAAGATCAGGTTGCTCCGGAAGCATGGCAACATTTACGAGTCCGGACAGGTGAAGAGTGAAGCTTCAAGCGACGGGGAGGACATCGAGTGTTTGGGCACAACCTTTTCAAATTCTTCCAATCGTTTAATAGATTCGACGAATCACATCAACAATAACGTTAATCACGGTTCCGACGGATCTACGGATCCAATGATTACACCAAATCCAGGATTCGTGTATTTCCCAAACGCTGGTGTTTTCATACATCCTATGGCCCTACAATCGCAATTGCTCTATTATCAAAAGATGACCCAGAACGACAAGTGTTTCCCACGAGGCATTGAATATTCTCAAAAAGAACAAAAAATAGTGCCGAAATCGATATACTCGATGATGGACACGAAGAGTTCGAGTTCGGTCTCACCAACTACGCCAACTACTCCAACGCAACAATCCCAAACAGTTCCAGTTTCAGCACCGTTATCGCCCAGACCTAAGAGAAATGCACCGGTTACTCAACATCAGGGACAACCGACGAAACGTAAACGTTCGGCGATCTTCATCCCGCCAATGCCTTCAGAGAATAACAACAATCCTGCCACCGAGGTAAGCATATGTAAATTCAAGTTCACCGGTGGTGCCAAACCGAGTTTGCAAGAGAAGAAAAGCCTTTCCGTGGATTCAGGTGGTAACTTTAGATACTACAGTGGCACCGGTGACAAAAGTATGCGCGGTTACGAGTTCTTTCCACGTGAAGCTCTTCAACAACAAGCCGGTCAATCTGGATCTTCGGCAGGAGCGTTTTTAAATGCATCTGGCGAGAGAGTCCAACCTCCGGTAGTTTGTCCACGTTCTAACAGTCAAGAAGATGGCCGTCGCAAACGAAAGACCAGGAAATCCCTTCAAAGGGAGAAACTTGAACAGACATTCAAGGAAAAGGGTTTCCTTATTCAAACACAACAATTGGAATCCGCGGAAGGTGCTACCTATTGTAAATTCCGTCAGTTAAGAAAATTCACGAGATATTTGTTTAGAAGTTGGAAGGACTATCTTCCTGGTAATGTGCGCGAGTTATCTAACAACGGGGAGAGTGATATCGTTGATGGTGACGTTGAGACCGACGCCAGAATCGTTTCGTCTCCTGTACCTCATACAAATCACGACGCGTCGTCGCCTACGTACGTTGACGATCATCGGACTCTTCCTTTAACGTGAATGTTATGAACTATCCTAAAGTGTCTCGTCCTTCGAACTCTCATACACGTAATGGAGTTTATTTTCTTGCGGCGATATACGTACGGCTATGAAAATATGCAACAGTGGAACTTTATGATGCCGATAAGTCATAACTATCTCTATCTCTTTCTATTTGTCTTTTTAGTCCATTTGTCTATTTGTCTGTTTGTCTGTCTCGCTCGTTCTCTCTCTCTCTCTCTCTCTCTCTCTCTCTCTCTCTCTCTCTTTCTCTCTCTCTGCTTCCTTCGTTCCACTTGTACGCTGTTGCATTTAGGATGTCCGTGGAATCTATGAAAACTCGAGAGGAATTTTACGATCGGTTTACGTTCGTAACCTATCGACTTATGATCAAGTGAGAATTTTCTTAATTAAAGAATAGTATAATTAATTGGAAAAGAAGAGGGAGGGGATCATGGCTAAAGATGGAGGGAATTTGAACGCTTTGTATTATCTGTGATGCGTATAAAAACGAATTTCGAATATTTTCTCCGCGTCGTTGTGTATATTAAATATAGAAATAAATTACAGAAATAAATAATATTCAACAATATCGTATATAATTTAATCGTGCGTACGAACGGAAAGGTTAACTATTTTTCGTAATAAAATAATATGTTGATGTAAATTAATTAAACAAGCAAAACGCGTGCTTTTGTCAGAAAGTGAAAAGTACCGATGAACGTTGCGAGATTAGATGTACGAATTTTCTTCTCCCCCATTTTTTCTTTCTTTTCTTTCCTGCGTCTTTCCTTCTTGGATTTGTTTAACCAGAAAACACCAACGTTAAATCGATCGCAGCTTTGTGCCAAAGATGGGAGACTGGAATGTATGTATGCGTGTGTGCGTGTGCGCGTGTGCGTGATGTACGTACGAGATACGCACGTAAGAAATAAAAGCAAAACAAAAAAAAAAAAGAAAAATAATAAAAAGAGTTAGAGAAGAACGTGTTAACCAAAGAACAATGGTGTGTCTCGAGACTCCTCGTCGTCGTATGACGACGACAACTTCGTGACAGAGAAAGTGAAAGTCGAAAGAATTTTTCGTTCGTAGGAGTTGGGATTATTGTAAATAGAGAAAGGAAGGGAAACAAAAAGGAATAAACAGGAAATAATAAAAAAACGAAAATACACGGAGATTTTCCTTCTTCTTTCGAACGTTCATTTACAAAGACCCGAGGAAAGTGCATTTTTCGATGTTGTTGTTGTTTTTTTTCCGAGTGCGACCCTGAGTGAGACTTTACCGATAATTAATACGCGACGTTCTTATTTTTGTTTATCGTATTTTTCTAAGACTATATATCGAATATCGTAAATATCGTATTAATCGATAAACGCTGTCTAACGAAATCTAGTCCTGTTTATACTCCCGTTAAATCAAAAAACGCATCGTTTATTATTATTATTATTATTATTATCATTATTATTATTATTATTATTATTATTATTATTATTATTATTATTATTATTACTATTATTATATTACATTATATTATAATTATATTATAGTTATATTATAATTATATTATAGTTATAATTCTATAGTTGTAATTATTAGAATTATTATTATTATTATTATTATTATTATTATTATTATTATTATTATTATTATTACTATTATTAATAATAATAATTATTATTGTTTTATCAATTAACGAATATTTATACGATCGTTCGCACGCATCTATAAGAGCCGCTAAATAAAGCACATTATCTTTCGCTCATCATAATAATAAATCTATATATGTGCGATACATACAATATCACGCATGCCTGATTATCTGCAAAAAGAAAAGAAATAATAGAAATAGCGTTAATTGCGATAAATTAACGATGCGTTATTTAGACAAATGTGCGACGTGGAAACAATATATATATATATATATATATATATATATATATATATATATATATATATATATATGTATACATATATCCGCTGTACAATGGTATAATTTATGTCTTAGATATCATACGAATCGTACGACTTGTATATGTTGTTTTGGAAATTGTTTATAAAAGAATAGAAAAAGGAGAAAAAGAAAAAAACAAAAAAATAGAAATGAACGAATTAACATCAGAAAACCGTCCTTCCTAGGTATTAAACACGTCTTAGTAAAAAAAGGACGTTTATCTTGTTTCCTTCTATTCTCTTCTTTTTACTCTTTTACATAGCCTCCTCTTATCGCCTGTAAGAAAGAAAAGTTACGAAGGTTCTTCTAGGTTAAATAGACAAACTGAAAATAAACGATTTTTAAATTGTTATTGGTCATTCTTTCTATTGGTTTCTTACTTTATTTTCTTTTTTCTTTTTCTCTTTCTTTGTATCCATTCCCCCCTCCCTCTTTCACACCTCACGTCGTCCCGTTCTGTTTTAAACAATATAGAAAGAGATAAGGGACATCGTTGAAGGACATACTTATCACTTCGAAGATTTCTCAACGACGAAGACTCTTTGATCGAAAACGAAAAGAAAAGTGCAAATAAAAAAATAAAAGAAGAAAAAATGACAAAAGAATGCCTGTTTCTATTGACGTTTATCTCAAAAGATGTAAGTATTACTATCGTTTACGTAAGTAAAGGAGATATTACTTACACCTAGATACATATCATGGAAAAATACACGTAAACTGTACACGCACATAAACACACACACACACACACTACACGATATAGGAAATATCTCCTCTTATGCACAGAGATAAAGGAGAAGAGAGAATAAGAGAGATAGACATAGAGAAAAAGAGAAATATATAGAGATAGAGATAGACATAGAGATAGAGATAGACATAGAGATAGAGATAGAAAGAGAGAGCGAGCGAGAGAGAGAGAGAGAGAGAGAGAGAGAGAGAGAGAGAGACGGCAAGGTGCGAGTCGGGACTGACGTCCATACCAGTTGGCCTCTCTCGAGTGCGTATAGCGACCCATTCATGCATACGCCCATTCATACGTCTCTCCGGCTAACCTTGAAGGCTTACCATCTCTCTCTCTGTCTCTCTCTCTCTCTCTCTCTCTTTCTCTTTCTCTTTTTCTATTTCTCTCTTTCTCTTTCTCTTTCTTACATATACAGACGACCAATCTCTATCCTTCTTTCTTTCTCTATCTTTTTCTCTCTCATTGAGTGCATACACGCATTCACCTCAGGTATGCGAGCACGCGAGCGCATGCCGGCCACTCTTCGAGTACGTATGTGTGTGTGTGGTGTATGTATATGTTTTGTGTTATGTGCGTGTATACTTATATACGTTTCCTTATCTCCGTCCTCCGATATATATCGAAAAAGCGTAAGAGGAAAGAGGTCCCCGTCCGGCGATCTGCGAACGAACTCACAGTGGATCCGACGTAATTCTCAGATGTTTTCGCAGAAAACGTCGGTTCCACGATCCGGGAAAGAGACGAGGTATTTCCTGTGACTCTTTAGAGCTGTATCTAAAGAGAGATAGAGAAAGAGATAGATGGACAGAGAGAGAGAGAGAGAGAGAGAGAGAGAGAGAGAGAGAAGGAGGGAGATACCTTTCCGGTAGAGAGATCGATACAAGTGTACTGAGATAAAGTTATTATATAGTTAACTTTCTTTTAAGAACAACTTATAGAAAAGTTTGAAATTCTCTTTCTTGCCTTTATTTGGAATTAGACAGAGACAGAGGTAGACAAAGAGAGAGAGAGAGAGAGAGAGAGAGAGAGAGAGAGAGAGAGAGAGAGAGAGAAATAGATAGATAATTGTCTTGAATGATAGTAATTAGTAATTAATAATTCGTATTAAAAATGCGTTAAAGGTTTAAATTTTTCTAAATAAGTTTCTATTTAACATAAAGAGAAAGAAGTATGGAAAGAGAGTAACAAGAAAAGAAGGTCAGAAGAAAGTAAGACATGAATGGAGAAAGACAGGAAGATAGAAGGAAGAAGGAAAAAGAAGAGGAAGAGAAGAAAAAGAAGAAGAAGAAGAAGAATCTTCCAGTTATGGCTTCTCTTCGACTATAAAAAGACCAATTCTAACCAATTTGCACGTAATAAAACGTGTTAATAAAAATGATTTGGAAACGTGGACTTACTCGCTTTCTTTTTCTCCTAACACTTTCTTTTTCTTTTATTTACCTTCGTCATCATCCATCTTTCTTTTTGATATTTTCTCCATCTATTTCTTTTTTTTCTTATCCACATGTTGCACATTCCATTTATTTCAGTTGTCAATTCGAATGATTAACATAGAGAAATCGATTATTTTAACTTTTAACGATATATACGAATATACACGTTGAACGCAGATCAAATACAACTATCATAAATTTGTATTAATCATATCAAAATGGCAAATACTATGAGTTAGAATATTTGAAAAAAAAAAGAAAAAATATCGTTATCCTTCAAAAATTTATCAGTATAACAAATGTTATTAACACGGTTTTAAAAATTTATGTTTAAATAAAATAAGAAAAAATCGCATACACGAGAGAAGAAATATTGGAAACTAATAAACAAAAAATAAGAAGTTTACTCTGTCCTTAGAGTATATTTTTGAAAACGGGGTGCCATATGAGCAACGAAGATATAAGAAGTATATATAGTACAAAGTACATACTATATGCACTAAAAAGTATGTGTATATACACAAATTGTGTGCACATAGACACACACAATATATATATATATATATATATATATATATATATATATATATATATATTGTACACACACACAAACATTCACCTGAAATGATCAGTCTGATAACAAATCAATACTATTGATACCAACCCGTAAATTATAGTACCGTATCTAACAGTTTGATGATGATTGATACTTTGAATATTTTAATTGATACTGTTTCAACCATCAATAATGATATTTTCTATTTTAAAATATCTATGGAAGTATTGATACACGTCTGATACTTCCTACGAAGGTATCGATACTAGTTCGATACATCCATGAAAATTTGAACACGATCAATTTTTTTTCTCTTATTTGTCTTTTGTCTTTTAGACCTTCGTTCGTCAGTTTCCAAAGACTTTCTTCGTTTGATTATTTATCGATAAATTAGCAGAGGCATCAAACGTTTAATTGTTTATCGATAAATCAGCAGAGACATCAAACGAATATCGATACTTTCACGAGATATCAAACATTGTTTTTAAATTTTATATCGATTCGAGAATGATCTATATAGAAAATTGATACTAAATATATAAAATGGCAATATATATCGATACTTATCATTGAGTATTTTAGTATTGAATTAATTGAATGTTATTAATAGTATCAGTATCGATTCGACATATACCAAGCTAATCGTTCATTGATTTTCATTTATAATTAATTAAACTGTCCGTCAATTCCGGATTATCTAAATCCAAACCTAATCGATGAAAAATGTTTATTGCCTATAAATAGTTGTACCTAATAGTTCACACATATACGTACACTATTATATAAAATTTTCATTTCTCATTTCTTTTTCCTTTATTTACACAAAATATAGATTTAAAACTGTTTGAACATAAGGGTTTCAAATATATTCTCTAAATATTCAATATTAACGAATGTTTCACCATATATAATAAATATTACGATCGATACCGAGATTATGATACATACTTATCGCTCATATACATTTATACTTAGCTCACACATATACTTACACTACTATATAGAATTTTTATTTCTTTTTTTTTCTTTTTTACATAAAATACAGATTTAGAACTGTTCGAACATAAGCTTTTCAAATACTTTATCCAGATATCCAATATTAACAAATATTTCACCGTATATAATAGATGTTACGATTGATAATGAGAAAATCTAAAAAGAAAATTAAAATGATAGAATGAAGCTTGTCGTAGGATGTTACGAAAGAAGAAAGAACATTTAAGGGATAAATTAGAGAGACTATGTAGTAATTATAGAAAGTGGCAAGGCCCTGTGCGTAACACGTCCTCTTATTGTCCCTATAGTTATGGAAGACTTTTTGCAAGTTGAATCTCTCTCTCTCTCTCCCTCTTTCTTTCTCTACCACTGTTGTTGGTCTCTTCGTCTTCGTCTTCATTGACTTCGTCGTCTTCGTCGTTCTCGTCGTCCTCGTCGTCCTCGTCGTCTTCGTCGTCTTCGTCGTCTTCGTCGCCGTCGCCGTCGCCATCGCCGTCGCCGTCGCCGTTCAAGCGAGGCGCGCACAATGTCTGCAGGTTTCCTAATACGGCTTCGCGGCGGAGCTCGAATGAAAAAAAGAAGAATTTTGGCGACCACGAACGAAGGCCTGGGAAGGAGTCGCGGAACGCGTTAGACACCGAGCGTGCAAAAATTTCATAATAATTGTTGTTACTTCTGATCGCGATCTTGCAAAAAAGAAAAACAATTTTTCATTCTCTTACGAATTTCATGTAAACTAAATATAGATAAGAATTTCGTAGTTTATATGCGGGCGAGCAAAAGAGGAGGGGAAATAGGAGGGGAAATCGATAGTGCGCGCCCTCACGGGTGTATTTGTTCGCGTTATATACGTGTATAAAATAATCCACTCTTGGTATGGTAATGGCCGGCGTGAAGTTGAAAAAAAAATCCTCCCTTCATCTGATTTTGCAGAACGATCGCAAGTTTCCTAATACGGTCTCCAAGTAACTGGCCTTGAAAGAAAGAGTCCGTCTCACGTTTTGACGATCATCGCGATGAACCTCCTCTTCTCGCACGCTGACATCCGAAACGCAATCGTACGCGTTCATCGAGTCTGCTTCTTCCAGATGTTCTGAGAAATTAAATGAAATATCATTACGATCGAATAACCGTCAAAGATTAAAAAAAAAAGAACACTTTTGGAAAGAATTCTCTATTCGTGCAATCGAACGAATGATAACAAAAAAAAAAAAAGAAACGTTGAATTTCGATATCATCTACAAGATCGACGTTTTTAAAACGTTTCTTATTTTCGATTATATAGATCTATACTTGATCGTAATTTTAGAATATCAAACATAATCAATATATAAAATCTCTTAGATAAAAAAAATATTTTATCCGTAGAATTTGATTTTCCTTATGTATTTTCGATTACTAATACGAATGATCATATAGGATAGATAATTATAAATCTCTTAGACTTATCGGTATTTTTCAACGCCTAGGGTATAAGGTATAACGAGTTGCTGTTAAGAGGTTAAAGTCGATTAACTCTTTCTATCTCTTCCCTCCTCCATCTCCTCACCGCTCCCCACTCACATCCTTCCTCCGTCTATCGTAGGTACTTCGTAATGTACGAATGGGTGAGCCCCAAGAAGAGCGAAAAGCAAGATATAGAGAAGGGATTATGGATGGCCGGTTTAAAACGAAGGAAGACGAGTTCGAGTATCGTGGACAGGTTCGTTCGTGAAAAACTTCGATTTGTCTCGTCGGTATCGTCGTCGCGGCATCTTCTCAACCGAAGAGTAATATGCATGCGTTGTTCTCTTATATGCATACAGGTATGGTGTCCTGAGCTCCATCCCTTCTTCTCCTTCCTCCTTCTCCTCCACCCCCACTTCTTCTTCTTCTTCTTCTTTCTTTATTTCATCCTGTTCTTTTATTTTTATTTTTGTTTTTGTTTTTTCTTTTTTTATTTTACTCCTTTTATCTCCAGTAGATATTTACGTACGTGATTCGCGTTCGTTCGTTCGCCGTGGTGGTCAAGTATTTAATTTATGCTTGTACGAAACACGCTAGACTGGATTATAAAATATATTGTCGCCAAGGATCGCCTGTAAAGAAACGAGAATAACTAGCCAATGTATGACGAAGTATCGAGTATCTTTAACGGAAATATGGGTAAATTAGTAAATGTAATAATTAATGAAATTGCACAAGTGAGTTTCACTTTTTCTTTCCGCTCTTTATTGGAATTAAGGAATTTAGACGTAAAAGCGATGTTAATTTTCTATCCACTTTTATTTGTCCTTTTCTTCTTTTTTATATTGCTACAATGTAAACTATGAATGTCTGTGCTCGAGTACTCATGCTCTCTTTAACGAAATAATAAATAAATATTTTGCTTTGGATATATGCTCCATAATTTTAGTCTTTAATAAAGAATTACGACAATGATATCGATAACGGTTTCATGTACCGTACACATTTGAAAATTAGTTCTAGAACTGATAAAAAATTATGATGTGATACGACGTGAACATTCAACTTGTTTTCGATTAATCAGTACATGTAATGCAATACACAATCATCGTTCGATCGAGATTCAGTGAAAACAGTAATACGTTCTACTCCATCTACCGTTCACACTACTATTATTACCGCTATCATTATCATAATTATCGTTATAATTTTATATTATTATTATTATTATAAATTATTATTATAAATTATTATTAACTATCTATACTTCACTAATGAACTGGCCAATATTCTCTTCAAATTTCCGTTTATTTATACTTCGATGTCCTTTTTTCTTAGAAAATCCTCGATAGCTAAAATGACAAAAATAAAATAAATCAGCTGATAGAGAAGTTACAAGGAATCACATTTAATTGTATAGAAAAATTCTTGATGTACATATTATCTTCTGCAATCGACATTGCTTGTACGTCATAGCATTTTTCTTTTTTTTCTTGTTTCCTTTTTTTTTGAAGAAATGATTCTTTATATTTTCCTCTAAATTCCCATTACGTTAGCAATATAAATATGTTATCATATATCTGATTGATACTCACCGTTTATAATTAAACATTTTACCACAATAATACAATTTAATTATCATTATAAAATTATTATTATTTATGAATCAATCTACTGTCACATCGTTAATGTCTATGCTGACCAACAGTTTCATGATTACTAATCGATTACATTATTACACGTTGACTATTATCATCAAAAACGATAAAACGGAGTGAAATATAGGCGACGTCTTTCTTGAATTGAGATGCACAACGTAGCTCGCAATTGTGTAATGCGCGCAATTAACCCTTAGCCGCATTCTCGTTCGTTCGTTGGCTTTGCCTTCGATGGCCGATCTCTCTCTCTCTCTCTCTCTCTCTCTCTTTCTCTCTCTTTTTCTTTCTTTTTCTCTTTCCCTCTCTTTCTCTTTTCCTACCTCTTTTTCTCTTTATCTCTTTCTCTCTCACGATTCGTTCATCGCTCGTGAGGTTTCACGGCAAGAGACGCCGACTTCATGAATGAACTCCGCCGCTGCAGGTCGGTAAAAAGTCATCGGACGTTCTCTTTGTCTCTCTTTCTTCTTCGAGGGCACGAGCGCGCGCGGTCCCTCAGGCAGGCGCAGCCAAGCAAACGCAGGCAACCAGGCAGGTAGGGGCGCGCGCTCACGCGCGCGAACGCAGGACAAACTGGAAGAGGCACAATGCAGACAGCATACGTGATTGTTTTCTAGGCGAACCTGTGAAGAGAGAGAGAGAGAGAGAGAGAGAGAGAGAGAGAGAGAGAGAGAGAGAGACTGTTCGAACACTCGCGAAGGAATACTCGCGAAGGTAGGCAAGAAAGAGACGCCACCGGAAATCATCATTCTCGGCGGGAGTTTTAATCCCGATGGAAAACCGGAATCCATGGCCGTTCCGTAAGCCGCGCGACTTGACTGACGATCAAACGAGAAAAGGAGAGATCCAATGATCCGGTCTAACGAAACTTGGATTCTTCCCTCTCCCTTTCTTTTCCTTCTCACCCCTTTCCCCCTTCTTCCCAATCCTTCTACTCACCAACCTACCCGCCCTCCCTATCATACTATCAAACCTTTTTACCTTCTCGATTAATTAGGCCGACTTCGAAGGCGTAGCGCCGTACCTTTCGACGTCCGCTCTCGCTGTTCTGACATTTTTTTTCTTTCTCTTTTTCGTTTCTATCTCCCATCAATCCGTGAAATAAATTGATAACTATTTTTCCTATTTTTTCAGGCAAAAAGCAGAACGAAATAGCGATTTTGATCTTCCTATTTATTTAGAAATACACTCAATTATTGTCATATTTTCCAATATAACGATCGAACGAAAAGATTGTCATATTTTTCTCTCGGAAATTTATTCAAACGATAGATCTTTCGTTATTGTTCAATACGAAATGCTCGAGTACGAAACTATTCGTGAATTTTTATCGATAATGCTTAGATACATATGCTGCGACAAATTTTATCAAATACGAGAAATTATTTATTTCCCAGCGAATTTGTTTAAGTAGAAAGATGTTTCTTTTTCTTGTTTATTTCTTTTTTCTTTTTTGATATTTTCCGACAAAAGGCTCCGATACAATAATCTGTCATATTTTCTCAGCGAATTCACAAAAGTACGAGAATTTTTTGTTTTTTCAACAAATAAACACAAAGTACGAAGATTTTCTTATCATGATAAGTCAATCTCTTCGATCACGAGTATATTTAGGTAGGCTTTCCATCGAATTTACTCGGTTGAACTTGAGAACTGTTTTCTTGCCAATATAATCTATTATTTGGGAACAAATTGTTCGCTAAATATATGTATCTAATTAAATATAAAACTATTCAAACTTCCACATGGGTTTACACGAATTTGAAGATTCTTTAATTTCATGTCAACTGATTCGATTATAAATACATTACACGAGTTCGAAGTTGTTTAAATTTCTTGCGAGGAGACGCGTGTGTCTTCGACGCTATACGACGATTAGCGAACAACCGGTATGTATCGAGGTAAGCGAGTTTGTTTTGTTTAGAAATCGTCGAACTACACACATATGTTTCTCGTTAATCGAAATTTTTTTTTCTTTTTTATTTCATTTGCTTCGTCGTTTAATCATAAATATAAAAAAAGTACACGCTCTAACGATAATTATTATTAAAATAATTTTCCTTTTCTGCCCGTTAATCAAACACCGTATTTACTCAGGTGACAAACTCGCCTTTAGATTTGAAATAGACAATTATTTTTCTAATATTCTTTATTTTCAAAATTTAGATATCTACTCATTTATTTGCGTATAGGAAGAAGAAAGAGAAAAAATCGTTTTTAATAAATAGAAAAAATAAAAAAGTCTTAGAAAAGTTTCGCAAAACTTTCTTGAGAAAACGATAATCCGATCCAACTATGACGATAATTACGTACGAACATTGTAACATTATTTCTCTAACATCTACGTCATATGAAATGAATTTAATTCAAGGAAGTATCCGCGCGATGATCCAATCATAAATATAAAAAGGAGACTAACGAATAAATTTATCGCGTATAAACAAATTCATCTTGTTGTTTTAGCACGAGATCATCTCCCGTTGCGTTCGATAGACTTTAAGCGTGTTCGTATATTCTCGACGGCACGTATACCAGCTGGTCCAGCTTCTTGTCCATCGTCGACAGCTGCAACGAAAACGAAAAATCTGAATCGGAATGGGTGAGAGCAAGAACCCTGTGGACGAAGGGTGGGAAAGGGAAAGAGAAACGGAGAAAGAGAGAGAGAGAGAGAGAGAGAGAGAGAGAGAGAGAGAGCGTGGAAGACGAGCGTGAAACGCGAAGAAGAGACGGAGAAAGAGAAAGAGACGTAGAAATAAAAAGAAAGAAAATGATCAGAGGCGAAGGAGGAGATCACTGGACAAGGAGAGAACCGGATGTAACGAAACGTTCGATACAAGAAACGTATAACCGCTTTTCGATTCCCTTTCGTCACTCGATCGAGATGTCCTTTCGATGTTTCTACGAACGATCGTATAAAATCGAGACGAGGAAACAAAAAGTCCTTGCGTCTTCCATCTTAAGTCTATCCTTGGCTTGGTATACTTGATTGTTAACAAGTAATAAAATTAATTATTCCAACGTATTTTAACGTTGGTTGGAATGAATGAATGAATGAATATTCATGCGATCTAGAAATCATTCATTAATAGAAATGAACTAATAGTATGTGGGTGAATCGATCGGTGCAATAATAACGATGATAAATTTGTATTTGATTTATATAAACGAGCTGTTTATTATTGATTATTAAATAACTATAACTCGAAATGAAGAATATCGCTTAACTTATTGTACGCACTGATTGTTAATAGAATTTTATGAATATATCGACAGATTAGATCCTTTTAATATCTATCTATCTATCATTAAATTTTTGTAGATAGAAGATATGAGAGAATTCATTGCCTGACTTACTTTTTTTATTTTATTAATAATTGTAATATTATTACTAATAATATATTAATATATTATTAGTAATTATAATATATATTAATATATTAATTATATATTAATATTTACTATTATTTATAATGTATAATAATTTTTTGCTTTACTATTGTTATTAAGAAATATATCTTAACGTTTAATATTTCAAATCATGCGAATAAAACGTTAAGAAAATTTAATAAAGTTTGTAAAGTTTATAAGTGTCGGTCATTGATCCAACGTTTTTTATCAAACGTTTTTTTTTATTTTTTTTTTTTTCATATTAAACATTTTATCTGAGTGTACGTGTTGAATAATTGAACAATATACGATTATTTCATTTATAATTATAGTAGGTGCAAGATTTTGGAAACGTTTTAAGAAATAACATCCATTTAGAAATACAAAAAAAAGGAAATTAAAAATTCGGAATTCTCTTTTATTTTCTCAGAAACGAAAATTTTTAAATGGAAATGAAACGAATTTCTTTTTCACGGAGGTACGTGTATCGAGGGCTTTGAGAAAAAAGAATCATTCGAAAATATCGACAAGCGAGAAAAATTTGGCCATCGGCGGACGATAAATTTTTCTTGAAGACGTTCGATAGACACTTTTCGAAGCCGAAACGATTCATTTGAAATTGAAAAACGGAAAGGCTTATTCAAGTTAACACCAACGAGAAGTCATTGACGATCTTCTATTTTTAAGACCGACTTAAAAATAAATAATAAAATTAAAAAAAAAATTTAAGAAAAAAAATTTATTATTAAATTTATTATTTCTTTATTAAAAAATAAATTTTAGAAAATAAATAATCTTTATCCCTAATTGTCAATTCCTGGTTCATAAATAATGCAATTGCAGTTTCATCGGAGGGGAAGATGGTTTATATCCCTTCTCCATTTTGAAAATTCCTACTGAAATTCTTGCACGCGTCATGTTCAGTGTCCGAATTTCGGTTGAATCGATGCGTTCAATCGAATCGAATACCAATTGAATCGATCCGCTCAATTGAATCGAATTTTAGTTGAATCTCATAAATATGCCATGTTATCTTCGTTGAAAGTGCATGAGGCAATATTTTCAGTAATTTTAAGGATCGATGCACTATACTGTCATGAATTTTCGTTATCACTAACCTGTATCACATATTTCTATGAACATTAATCAAAGTTATAAGAAATCTTCCTCGGCTACATACGACAAAGGACAGGTGACAATTAACATACTATAAAACAACAAATTTTCGTACGTAATTAACGTAATTTGAACAAATTTTATACGGAGTCTTATAACTTCGTCAATTTTATTAATGTCCATGTGAGAACTTCTCGGTATATTCTTAACGTTTGAAACTTTCAAAAACAGCAACAAAAAATGCAAGAAAAAAGAAACGAAAAAAAAGGAAAGAAAAAAATGCAAAAACAAAAAATTTCTAAGCTGATATAATCCTTTAAATAATTTTAACGTATACAAAACTAAGAAGTGTTCTCTAAAGGACATAATAAAGTTAACTGTCGAAAGTATATCGTTCAAAGATAAAAATTTTTATTTCTTTTAAATTAATTTGATTTAAAATGTAATTTTATCCATAGATATTTTTAAATCAAGGACTTTGTCCTTATTTAATGAAATTACATATCTAATCACTAATCTTTAAAAATAGAATATTTGTTCATCTATACTTAACTATAGATAGAAATCTCCTATAAAGGAGATTTTATTTCTTTCTTTAAAATTAAAACATTTCGAGTACACGGGGCATATATGTATATGTATGACGTGTGGTGTGTGTGTATGTTATGTGTGCTGTCAAAGAGACTTATCTTCTATAACATATGTATACGTGTGTATATATCTAATGTAGGAAAGGTTTTCAATATGTATTCTACTTTATCTTCAGGTGGCTGCGAAGATCCTTCGTTCTCGGAAGAGTTTTCTCTACTATGATCAAACTGAGAGCTAAGCAACAACGACGACAGATGTCGGAGGAGAAACGACTTCGAGATCATCACAAAATAATGTCCACATATTTTTCTATTCCGTGAGACAAAGTTTTTCTAACTTTATTAATACTAATAAGTAAAGTTAATTAATACTAATTAATTATCTACATATTCGATATTAACGAAAAAATAGATTAGATAAAAAAAATATATAATTATATAAATGAAAAGCAATTTCAAAGTAATTTAGACGTCTTATAAAATCTTTGAAAAAGAAACAGATGTATTAGTATTTATAAAAAGTACAAAGTTTATAAATATATTGGTTTATGTAATTGTAATAATATTACCTGGTTGTTCAGTTGGAAAATCTGGAAATGATAAACAACATAAAATTTGTAATTATAATATAGAATATATTTTACATGTAATTTATAATTATTAAATGGAATGTTTTATGGAATATTTTAAATTTTAATTATGAATATATAAAGTATAATGTATTGTGAAAATGTTCTATTTACATTAATCAGTGCGACATTATGATCAAAAAACATAAATACAATAGATCACCATCTCTCTCTTTCCCATATACAATTTTTTAAGTTCTTATAATATAAAAATATAGTACTTAAGAGAGTGTTTCTACTTTACATACACACACACATGATATTATATTATAATTTAATGCAATTATATCTGATTTAGCAGAAAATCTTAAAGTCTATGAAGGACCTTTAAAATGACTGATTCTGAGATTTATTTGTAAATTTAAATAAAAAAAAAAAAAAAAAAAAATAATGAAAAAAGAAAAAATACGAAATTTTGCGTCATATTATCTTTTAGTCAAATTATTATTGCAACGATAATACATACATACGTATATAATACATACGCATATACGTATATAATAATTACATATGAATATACGATAAAATCGGTTGAAAACATATAAAGAAAAAAAAAAAAAAATATTTTAATGAGGATACTACGTTATTTGTAAGAAATGAAAACTACAAATCCTTTTTCTTTTTATAATGAAAACAATATGGAAGAGGAAAAATTGTTTCGTGACAATTGCTGAATGCACTTTATAAATCGGCAAGTCATCAGGGAATACATCAATTGTGTACGATAGATATCACGATGAAACTCTGTCACTTTGTTGGCTCTGTTCGTCGTTTGGAGATTAACTTCCGTTGAAGGATTGAAAGTATTCCGCTAACTGGTATTCTTTGTTTTTTCTTTTTTTTTTTTCATGTAAATTTATTGCTACGACACTATTTTGAGTTAACATTTTGATGTCGGGTAACGCATAGTAGTGCAATTTTTCAAAAACAAATGTTAAGAGCGGTTAAAACATAACAGTACGTCTCTTTCAAATAAGAACTAGAATAATAATAAAAAAAAAAAAAATAGTTAAAAATCGTTTTCCCTATATGCAAAGTTCGACAAATAAATGTAGAGAAATAGTTTGTAAATATTTTTAGAATGTCTGAAGTGATATGTTCGCAAATCTTTTTGAAAAATTCTTAGAATACGTTTAAAATTGTCACCGTATTGTTGAACTTATTTAATGTATCGGCTATCGTTTTCGCGAAGATTAATTAAAAATCACGCGTAATTAAAAGAAAATAAATTTTATTTACGATAAAAGTTTTGCTTTGAAATATTATATTAACACTAATTACAAAGTTGAAAGTTAATGAATTTATTCTTTATCAAATAATTATACAATAACATTCCATTGGCACTATGTAAAAATGAACAATTTATTTCACCGCAATAAAATTTAATTAGCTTCTATCATTTGTTATAAATTATTCTAGTTTTAAACTGTTAAATGCCGCTGACTCAGTCACCTTATAAATTCCCTATCTAACTTCCTGAAACTTTCTCCCGTTCAGCAAAGTGTTAACTGATATTCACAGGATATTATTTTCTAACTTGTAATTAAGATCTTAATGTTAAAAAAGAAAAATATAGATAAAAGTCTTATGAGAAATTTTATTTGTAGATCAACACGATTCATTTAACTTAATTTAATTTTCTTCTTTGCCCTTTTTATCGATGAAGATTGCAAAGACAATAATGACAATACAAGGAACGAGGAGAATATTGATAGCGATAGAAATTATGAAAAAGATAGTGAATGTTGTTCCGGGAATTGCAACAAAATCGAGAGGGATAAATCCAATAGTAAAAATAACTCTTTATTTACAACTAAGTTAGATAATTTGTTAGAACTTGACCTGTTATAAATACGAAGATTATAAAAAAAAAGTAAAGAAAAGAAAAACGATAACTTTAACATAATAAAATTACATGCAACACATTTATACGAGATAGTTTCCAAAAAAAGGAAAAAACCCCAAAAACTCGGTAAACAATTATTTTAGCAAAGTATAATTATTGTGTTGAAAAATGTAGAACGATATAATAAATTATATAAAAAAGCTCAAAAGAAATATGTAAACGTATTCGTTACCATTGACATTTTTAATTCATCATTATTATATTCGTCAATAAATCTATTTGATTGGAGTACAAGGATCGATAATGGAACAGAATTAACGATATAATAAAGTACAATATTCCAGAGAATAATAGATATGGTATATTCAACTTCAACTAATAATAATTCATAATAATAATCACCGTATTATATGCAGTTGTATAGATTAATGATGTAGCAAATGTACAATATTTGACAGATTTGGTTACGTCGTACTAGCCATTCTTCAAAATAATGTTACATGTAAATATCGCTCATTGAAAAGATCCGCACGTATACGTATACGCATGTATCTACGCGGTGTGCTAGTGTATGAGAGAGAGAGAGAGAAAGAGAGAGAGAGAGAGAGAGAGAGAGAGAGAGAGAGAGAGAGAGAGAGAGAGAGAGAGAGTGAGAGAGAGTGAGAGAGAGAGAGAGAGAGAGAGAGAGTGAGAGAGAGTGAGAGAGAGAGAGAGAGAGAGAGAGAGAGAGAGAAAGAGAAAAGAAAAGGAAAGAGCAAGGGAGAAAGAATAAGAGCAAAGGTAGAGAGAAAAAGAGAGAGAAAGGGAGAGTGACAGAGAAAGGGACAGTGAGAGTAAGTGTATAACATGTTGCGCGTACTCTCCATCTCTTTCACACTTAAACATACACGCATACGTTTATACGCGTCGAACTTTTTGGTCCACCTACGTCCATCGAATTTTCACGTTTCGAAATTATACCGATTTACCGTTTCTCGATATACGAACGATATTACCATAAACGTTTAATTTGTTTCGATTTGATCCATCTCTCTACGTCTAATCACGAGATTATCCTTTACGTGAACGAGCGACTGACAGGATGGACCGTGAGAAACTGTACAGTTGATAAGCCTTCGACTATATAATATATCCTAAAAAGTTGTGTTATCTTCTTTTACTTCCTTTGTTATTATTATTATTATTATTTTATTTTTTCTCTTTTTCCTTTTTTTTTTTTTTTTAATAATAATAGACCCTTTGAGAGAACGAGCTACCACATTGATTGATAATAATTGGAAGGACACTTGCAAAATACGTTTGCCTCGGAAAAAGATTTTCTAATTCGCATTAAAATCGTACATATCTTAGGAAATTGTTGCTGTTATTGTTGTTATTGTTATTATTACTATAATAATAATAATAATTATTATTATTATTATTATTACTATTCTTATTATTATTATTATTTCGTCATCTTAATATTAATATCGTTAGATCTCCGTCTTTTTCCATCTTTCTCTGTTTTTCTTTCTCTTTCGTTTTATAGGTTATTAACGTTAAAAGTAATTATTACTATCGTCGTTCTCTCCCTAGTCGTCGTTATTAATATGTACTATAATCAGTAGTCACATATATATATATATATATATATATATATATATATATATATATATATATATTATTTGTTATTAATGCCCCTATTTATTAGTAACGCCTCTTTAAGCGAGAATAATCATATTTTATGGCCCAATAAGATTAGTTGTCAACGTTTCTAATTTGCTCGTCTCTTCGATAATAATCGTTCCGTATTTTTCTTTTTCTTTTTTTCTTTCTTTTTTTATGGGTTACGTGGTCATCGTCGAGAAGAAAAAAAATAGCTTCCTCCTATCTAATTTCTTTTTTTTCCTTATACATGCTTCGTCGTCACATGTTTTCGATCGCTATCAAACGACAAATATTCTCGTACATTTTTTAATCTTGAATATAACACGTCGTATATATTCATAATCGTCAGGCATTGATGATATATTGCGTTCTAACTTACTTATTTTTTCGCACTTTTACTAATTCGATAATAGCGATAGTAATAATGGTAATAGTAATAGTAATAGTAATAGTAATAGTAATAGTAATAGTAATAGTTATAGTAATAGTAATAGTATTAGTAATAGTAATAGTAATAGTAATAGCAGTAATAATAGTAATAGTAATAATAGTAGTAATAGTAGTAGTAGTAACATATATATACATACATATATATATATATATATATATATATATATATATATATATATATATATATAGTAATAGTAGTATTAATAGTGTAGTAGCTTATAAAAATTGAGTTGTTCCTCGAGAATCGTATTGGATAATTTCTTGGATCATGATTTCACGATTTAACAACGTATTTATTATTTCATCATAATTCACGAAATTATACAAACAATTCTTACTAGTAAGTCAACAGTATTGTCGACGAGGTACTACTAACAGATAGTATAGGCAACTACGGTGATATGATTGAGTTTCAGTAATTTAATGTTTTTCTAGCTCCAAATAGTTCGAATGTTCGACCAATATTGCTCGTTTATTCTATTTCTCTCTCTCTCTCTCTCTTTCTCATCGATCGTTCACGTTTCTAATTTTTTTATTTGCTTTCGTTCATTTCAGTGTCCTTCTTTCGATTTCCATTTTTTTCCCAACATGTATTTTTACTAGATATTTCTTCCCTTGTTTACTTCGAAAAGAAAATGGTCCAGCGCGCTGAACTACGCGTCTTGATTTTTATCAAACATTTTTTTGTACGTACGATTGTCGAGTTGATCGAAAACGAAGAGAAAGGAAAAGAAAAAAGAGAACAGAAAAGTACGATGATGCAAAAATTTCTCTCGGTTATAAAAAAAAAGAAAGGAAGAAAAAAAGAGAACATGGACAAGGCGAAAGATCATGCACGTATTATGAAAAGAATCCGAACCTTTGAAGCTAGGTTTTCCTTTTCTGTTTTATTATTATTATTATTATTATTATTATTATTATTATTATTATTATTATTATTATTCTGTTTTCTTTTTTTTTATTTTTTTTTATATACTTTTCCTCTTTACATTATCCCAAGATAGGAATTTAAAAGTTAGTTAGAGAGATTGTCAAAAAATAGAAAATATGGACTTCTTTTTTTTCGTTATTCTTATTTTGTCTGTAAATGATAAATGATCGTTTCGTTCGGATAATCCTTTTTTTTTTCATTTCGGGCGGCTAGAAGGAGAAGGTTTATAGTTTTTTTTTCCTTTCTTTCTTTTTTTTTTTTAATTTTCTTTTCCTCCTTAAATGTATACTATAATTATAGATTATACTATAATTAGTAGGTATGTGCAAGTATAACGCTTTGGTCTCTTTTTACATATTATTCCATGTTATATTATATATTCTTTCTTGTTGCTTTTATGGTTTCCTTTCCTTTAAAGTCTACTGGATAATTGTCGTGTAGAATAAGGTTATTGATTATTATTTGGTCTTGTTTCTTTCCTTTTTTCTCCTTACTCTCATCCAACTACTGTGGGGAATGGTTACGTTCGTTTATTTTACTTAATACCATTCTCAGTTAGTTTTCAATCTCATTTCTTGCTTCTATTTATTTATTTATTCATTTATTTATTCATTTATTTATTTATTTATCTCCTTTTTTGTTTTTTACCTTCAACTTTCGTCTCGATTTCATTTGACGTATTAAAATATCGTTCGCTTTGCTTTCTCCTTCTTTTTTCATTCGTTTTCTTTTTTAAAATACGCATCGTATTTTAGTCCTAACAACTGTGGTATCAGAATAATCTGTGGTTTTTTACTTTGCTCGAAACAAAGTAATTCCGATGATACATTTAGCAACAACATTTCTTTTTTTATTTCATTTTCTACGCGTAGGGTAATATAAGCGGAGAAGTTCGTCTTAAAAATTTAAATCGGAAATAAAATAGGTACTCGCGAAGTAGCGTTTCATACAGCGGTACAATTTATTTCATTCTTTTCTTTCTTTCTTTTCTGTCGTTTTCAAAGACGTTTATTTCTCTCTCTTTCGCTCTCTCTCTCTCTCTCTCTCTCTCTTTCTCTGTCTTTCTCTCTTAGTTAGACGAGTTATTTAAGATTTTACAAGATCGTTTTAATTTTCTTTGAAAACTTTGATAAGCAATAATTCTTCATCGGATAATAAGAATCGCATAAATATTTACAAAAAGAAACATAATCTTATATTTTTGTATCAATTTGTAAAATAATAACAAATGATTTATACGATATCGCGAATAAATATGATTCTACGTGGATAAGAATGACTAAAGGAGATATTTTTCTTTCTTTTTATCTTTTTTGTTTAGTTTAGTTTAGTTTTGTTTCGTTTTATTTTTTTCTCCTCTTTTATTTTTCTTTCTACATATCTACGTTCATCTCGATATTATCTTTGTGAAGACTATTACGTAGCGCCTTTTTCATTTATCTGTAATTTTGTTACATATTCGTATAGAGAGTTATTTATATATTTATCGTGAAATATGATTCAATGTAATAATAATAATAATGATAACGTTAAGATTCGAAAGAATGTATAATTATTCATACTCGATTTCTTCCTTTCTCTTTCACGTTGTTTTTTCTTTTTTTCTTTTCTTTTTCTTATCCATTTTCCTTTCCATTTAATCGTACAGTTATAATACGTATAACAATATCTAAATAACATTTAAACATTTATAATTATTTTTTTTTGTATGTCGTTATGTATTATTAAAATCACAGAAAGACAAATTAAATTCCACGTTGGTTATCGTTTTTCGTCAAGATTCAACATGTTCGCGCGTTACGTTTTATTCGAGATGTGCCTTCTTTATTATTATGTAATTAATTCGAGGATTTACTTTGGTAGGATCTCGAGTCGACATAACGTATGTATGTTAATATCCGTAAATAAGTACACGTGAAAATTTGCACGTCGTTGGTCGATACGCTTGGAATATGAAAAAGTTTTAACAAGAGGAAAAAAGAAATTAATTAAGAGTCCTTAAATCTATGGAGTGTAAAATACAAAATGAAGAATTAATTACAAGTACAAATATCTTACACATTAATCTTATTAAGCGTTCAATATACGCGTAGTACGTAGATTCGCTTCGTTAAATTAATTTTCACGTGTACTCAACCCCTTAATTGCATTACAAAATATATTAATGTATAATGCAGTTAAACTTGCGCTATCTAACGTACATGGAAGAATTTAATTTTTCGTGAAATTTCGAAAAAAAAGAGAAAGAAATAAAAAAGGAAAAGAAAGAGAGAAAATTATGATAATATAATCTTTCCATTATTTCTACTTTTAGTATTTATTTCACGATGATGGAATAATATTCTTTTTTTTTAAATATCTGGAAAAATTGCCAAAGCGTGCATTAAAGGGTTAAGTTATCTCCACATCAAGGACGATTATATGCATATACTTATTAAAATTTTTAAAGTAAAAGAACGATGTGTTTTCATGCTTCTTGGTAAATTACGACTAAACAGATTTACATTTCGTAGAGAATGTAAGTAAGTAAACGTCGGAAAGTCAACAATATGTCGTCTTTTGATTCGACGACTCTCATTACTACATTGAGAATGCCTCTATGACGTTTCGGTAAACTTTTACTTTGACTAATGTCGATATTTCGTAATTCGTGTTATTATTAGAAGCTAATTATCCTTCTTATACTAGATTGCGTTTTGTTATCACATTCTAAAATTGCGAATAACAGATTTTTATTATCACTTCTACTTTCTCGTATTCTTATTATTTTCGTTTCATTTATTTATTATCTTCTCATTTTTATTTTATCATATTGTATTTTATTTTATTTCATTCCTTTTTTAATCGAGTTTCTCTTATTCTTAATATTCATCGATAAGTCTCGAAAGAAAATCAGATGAGCCATACCGATTTTCCTGACAAATGGATATTAGTTTTTCTCTTTTCTTTCTTTCTTCTTTTTCTTTTTTATGATTTTGTTCGTCTCTATTCCCTTTTGTCGTACGTGATCTTACGTCTTTATCGTCCTTGATAATCACATTTACACCTTGCAAGACAAGTTTATACGAGATCACGTTTCACCTAATCGAATGCACCAACGCGTATAATATATTAGGAATTATGTTTATCATGCGTTATATAATGTATAATACATTATACGTATGTGTGTATATATTCTTATATATATATATATATACACATTACACGCATTATTATCGGCCGATTCACGAACACTACTTGCATTTTGAGATCCTTTACAAATGTATACATATACTTATGTATACATAATGTACGCATAGATACGCCAATCATGCAAAAGGAGAACGAAGCATCGAGATAAAATTTCAAAAAACGAATCTACGTTCACGATTATTTAAATATATTGCTCCTTGACGACGAAAGGTATCCCTTTACTTTTAGAATCAGACAAAAGATTCGTTGTTTCGATTATCGTACGCATATGACAAATATTGTATGTAAAATGAATGTAAGGAAAAAAGAAAAGAATAAAAAACTTATGTATATAAATATGTACATATGACAGTAAATAAACAAAAAGAAAAATACCTTAACAATCTCGTTCTACCTTAAAATTAAATAACGATTATTTATCATTTTGTTAATCGATCGATCGATCGTTTAATCTAACGTTGCTTAATTCGATAGCTTTTAAATCAGTTTTCTGCAAATAAGAAGCAAGAAGCAATATATCACGAAGCTATCGTCAAGATGTCATTACATTGATTATTTATCTTTTTCCCTAATTATATACGAATGATTCGAGATAAGCATGAAGAAGAATAAGCGATTTTTGTCTAATAATAATAATAATTCTTTTTTCAAGTTTCGTCTAACAATAAAACGAGTGTATATTATTATTCGAATCATAAGAAATAAAGTCTCTCTCTCTACTCGAATTCGAACGAACTATAATAAAGTTTAAATTTGATTTCTGATTTCATACAGAATCATGTTTCTCTCAACTTTGATATTATATATATGTATATACATATGTGTATATATATATATATATATATATATATATATATATATATATATATATATATATATATGTATGTATATATATTTTTTTTCTCATAGATACACTACACTATATTGTCTACCGTCTAATTTGAACGAGAAGCGTTTTGAAAATCAAATTTATAAACAAGAGTACAAATAAATTTCTATATTCCTTACAATAACATTTTTGTTGGCTTTGCATTCGAATATAATACACGAGTATCTATACTTCTTTTCTTTTTCTTTTTCATTTTTCCGATATTTTATATAATAAAATCTTTATATTATCTACAGAAACCTATCGATGATAACGATGGTTATTGATTGTCTCTACTCATACTATTTCTAATTATCATACGTATGTAAGTGTCACGATGTTATCTTTTTCAATGCTACGATAATGTTCAAGCTATACAATAGAACTATCATTATCTAAACAAATTTTCTAATATCATAGAATATTTATTACTTTCCCATGAAAATAAATAATTATTTTGATAACGATCGAAATTAAATAAGTTTTATAACGATTCGATGTAACGTTAAAAAAAATAAATTAAATTAAATTTTACAATTTTACAAAAATTCGATATAACGTTAACATTAAAATATTTTTAAAAATATAACAGAATCATAATTTAACTTATTAACAACAACAATCGATAAGAAGATTTAAAATTAATTAATTAGTTTCGATAATCGAAAGTTCTATTGTAAAATATTTTTTCAATATTATTATAAATATTTCTGCAAGATTGTCCGCTATAATCGTTGCAATTA
>OU426994.1:11188192-11233192 GCA_911387935.1 Dolichovespula saxonica | reverse complement strand
GGCTTACCCAGGGTCTGATCCAATCTCCTCTGTAACTCCTGTGAACAATGGTAGACAGCTTTGAATGTTTCTCTCTCTCTCTCTCTTTCTTCCTCTCTCTCTTACTCTCTATTTCTCTCTCTCTCTCTCTCTCTCTCTCTCTCTCTCTTTCTTTCTCTCGCTCTCTCTCTCTCCTTCTGAATTATTTTTTTCTCACTATAAAGAATCTCGTATTTTTAAATAAATATACGTTAAAAAAGATTACACACACATACATATATATTAGATAGGAAAAGATATAAAAAGAAAAAGAAGTATTATAATAGGGTTTTTCCTTCACATATACAGTACTTTACCATTAAAATTTTTTCTCTAAAGTTTATTCCTGAAATTTCATCTGTTTTGTAGTTCGTTAATTCTAAATAATACTATTATATTTATCTCTAACGTCTGCGTTATAATATACCTATCATGTTATACTTTTTATGTATGTATTTTCCTTCTGTTACTATATTCTTAATTTTCCTTTTATCTTTATTTTTTCTTCCTTTGCTGTGCTCATATTTTAATGTCTCATTATTACTACTAGCAGTATTATCGAATTATTTTCAAGTATTACTATTTATTACTTATTTATTATTCGTTTTATTCATTCTAATGGATAAATTCTTTTGTTGCTTCCTTTTCAGATTTATAGTTTTATATGTTTCTATAAAAAAATAATTAATATCTCTTCCTTTCTCTATCACTCTTGCTGCTACCTGTCAATCTTTCTCTTTATATCGCATCAAAAGCAAACAATAAGAACAATCTATATTGAGTGCACGGCAAATTTTACTTCTTTAGGAACGTCAACGAGCTGGCCATTTCATTTCTAACGCTTGTCGGTACTGGCACGATTGAAAATCGAACACGTCGGAACTCTTCGTGTTCTCGCCGTCGAGTTCGATTTATCGTTCCCTAGTTTAAATTGAACGAAACGAATCCGGAACAAATTTGAAACGTCTCGAATTTAAATAAAGGCAAAGAAGAAAAATGGTCGCCTTCTTCTTCTTCATCTTCTTTTTTTTCTTTCAAAATATTTTTTTCTTTTTATCTTTTCTATCCTGTTCTTTTTTTTTTTCATTTGATAAAAAAAAAATCGCGCCACGTCACGTGACGAGTATTCATAAATTAATTAACGTTAGAAATTACGGGATAGTAATTATTGCAATAATATATTATATATTAGGCTCTTTATATTTTCTTCGTCTGTCTCGACTAAATGGAAATGATGCAACGTATTACGAGGGAAAGCTCTTCGTATAATACCGTCATGTATAAAGGTGGGATTTACTTGTACCCGAATGTTCTATGTAACTCGGTATAAGGGCTTAAGGATATTATCGATTTTCTTGATATACAATAAAGCGTCTTCGTTCTCGTTTGCGACGTCTACCGAAACTTCGTCCTCTTCGTTTTTTCCTTCTCTACTCTATTCTGTTCAAGAAGGAAAAGGTCGTTGTATTCGATAAGAGCAGCCAACATGATTGACGCCGTTTTATCTATCGACACAAGTGCTACTTTCTTTCCAATTTTATGTATAGACTTTAATCAAGTAAGTGTGAAACAGAGAGAAAGAGAGTGAGAGAGAGAGAGAGAGAGAGAGAGAGAGAGAGAGAGAGTGAGAGTGAGGGAAAGAAATAGGGAATACATCATACCAGTGATTTATTCGAAGAAGAAGTGATAAAATTTGCTCGGTGAAGACGCGTCTTTTTTTATTTAGCGATTTCTTTTTTAACTTTTATTTTTTTGTTAATTCGATAACGTGGTATAAAAATGTTTATTTACCCGAAGAATTATAGAATTTTGTCGATTGAAAAATTAGAATATATAATATATATATATATTCATCGCGTTATTATGTTATATAGTTTATTATATACTATATAATAATATAATATTATTCTCAATTCTTGAGTCTTTTGTGAATTAAGCAAGGAAAAAGATAATGTTTCGAAGCGTAACAAAGAAAGGAAATTTATCAGATCACGATACGGTTCGTCGTGCATAATGAATGCATTTGAAATAAAAGAAAAAAAAAAGAGAAAAATAAAAAACAATAGGAAACAGAAAGAGCAAAAATACGCTGCTTGGAATATAACCAATATATTTATTTGCAAAAAATAATTTGATTTTCTAAATGTCAAAACACGCAGCCTTTCATTCTTTAATCGTCCTGCAACAAAGTATCCTCTTTAAAACGTTTCACTTCCGTAAGGTTTCCTGAAAAACCACGAGGAGAGCTCAAGGCTACGTCTCTGATAAATAGCGAGGGATAAAAAAGGAAGACAGAAAAAAAGAGAAAAAAAGAAAGATTCGTGAAGGAGAAAGACAGATAGATAAAGCGAGAGAGAGAGAGAGAGAGAGAGAGAGAGAGAGAGAGAGAGAGAGAGAGAAATCTCACCTTGATTCGCACCATCATGTTGAGATGACCTTGACTGTATTGCTCGATGACGTCTCGTACGTCGTAAGGCTTTCGCGCTTGCTGAAATTTTCGTCGGGCAACGAAATACTTGATCTTTCTGATTGCTCTTATGGCATTTCTGTGCGCCTCGGTGAGCCTGAAATTCAATCGTTCGAGAGATAGGAAAATCGATTTCAATTCAGAATCGGATCGATTCGTAACGCTGCTGCATCTCCTCTATCATGAACGACGCAATGATAGAAGAGAAGATGATTTATTGTGTGCGTACATGTGCCTCGTATATATGTGTCGAAAAACCTTTTTCCTCTTTAAAATGATGTGCCTTAAATCGACCCAAAAAAAAGTAAAAAAGAAGTAGAAAAAAGAAAGGAAGAAAAAGAATCCCACCAAACGTACCAACATCTTAACACGATAAATCACTTTGCTCGTGAGTTCTCCCCTCAAATTGATGATGAAAAACTTCGACTTCCATTGCACCGTGATAAATGTTCGAGGAAAATCGAGATAATCGCGACAAATGTAAAAAAGAAGGAGGAAAAGAAACTAGAAAAAAGAAAAAAACAGAAACGAAGAAAAAGAAAGAAAGAAGTTTTTATCGTAATGATTCAACCGGATTAAACTAAATAACTTCAAGATATGTGTGTGTCGTATGTCGATACATACATACGTATATACATATATATATATATATATATATATATATATATATATATATATATATATGAAAGGGTTCAAAAGGAGCGCGGTAGGTAAATTTTTAATCGGCGAGTTTGACTCTTTCATAGCCTTCGTAAGTGGTAAGACTCAACGACGAGCCGTCTGAGATTTTTCGGCACACAGACACTACCTATGCATATAATGTTTATATTGTACATGTACCTATATATATATACATATATATATATGAGCAGATAAGTCCATATGCACATATACGCGTATAGAGGAGTTTAGCCTTTACTTCTCACCGTAAGTAGAACGACCGACCGACATACTCTCACTATATATTCTTCTTCTCGAAGTGTATTCATTCATCGAAGAATATCTCCGAGAAGAGTGGCTTTTCTTCGAGTGTTTACATTTCGAGAACGCTTAGACGTTCTTCTCTTAATGTAAAGTGAAAAAAAGAGACGGAGAGAGAAAGAGAGAGAGAGAGAGAAAGAAAAAAAGAAAAAGAAAGAGCAAGAGAGAAAGAGAGAAAAGAAAAAGAAAGAGCAAGAAAGAGAGAAAAAGGAACTGTCAATGCACTCGTTTTATATAAATAAGATATAAAATTAACGAAATTTTATTTCTCGAAGAATCGCTAATTTTGCGATTTCTTTTCAATAATATTTTTTATGAGAAAGAAAAAAATTAGGATGAAATTAAAAAAGAATATAGGCATAGATAGAGAGATACAAAGAGATATAAGGAGATACAGAGAGTGAGACAGAGAGAGAGAGAGAGAGAGAGAGAGAGAGAGAGCCAGAGAGAGACAGAGAGAAAGAAAGAAAGAAGGACAGAGTAAACTCGAATTTAATCTATGTAATCTAATTTCATTTCTTTTTGAATACCAAACATAGTAGGATCGTTCGTGTTTAAACTTCTATTTAGTTTAGTCTAGTATTGGAAAAACTGTGAAAAGGCTTAATCGACCCAGTCGCAACAGCAACAGCAGTAGAAACCACAGCAGCAACACCAACAGCACCAGTAGCACCAGTAGCAGCATCAGCAGCACCAGCAGCAACAGCAATAACAACATCAACAGCCACTGCAGTAGCAGCAGTAGTAGTAGTACTAGTATAGTAATAGTAGTAACAGTAGCAAAGCAACCAAGGATATACATATATACATACATTCTTCTTTCCAGCATCTCGGTGAAATATTTAAGTGGTAGGGATTTATTCTCGTGTCGTAGTGTTCGTAAAAACGTAAAGAAGTAAAACGCGTTCGTGGAGAATCCGTTACCAGAAAGAAAAATTAAAAAAGGAAAAAAAGAGAGAAGAAGAAAGAGTGAGTGTGTGTGTGTGTGTGTGAAAGAACGAGAAAAGAGAGAAAGAGATGGAGAGAAGATGAAGAGAAACAGTGGTGGTCCAGTTGATGCTGCTGCTGTTGTTGCTGTTGTTGTTGTTGCTGTTGTTGTTGCTGCTGTTGTTGTTGCGTGAATCTTTGTGCAAACGAGTTCTACTACCTATACAAGAAAGAGAATGTAGGCCGGTACTGTAAAGTAATGGAGCAGTGAAAAAAGCACTTACGCGTCTGGTGCGAATGACTAGAAAGAAGAGAAAGAGAAAGAGAAAGAGAGAGAGAGAGAGAGAGAGAGAGAAGTAGCTTTTGTACGAACTAGCGCGAGGTAACGTTTATCCCTTTTCATCTATTGTTATACTGATACATACCTCTCTCTCTCTCTCTCTCTCTCTCTCTCTCTCTCTCTCTCTCTCTCTCTCTCTCTCTCTCTCTCACTCTGTGTGTGTGTGTGTGTGTGTGTGTGACTGTATTTTATATGGATCTAGAAAAGAAAAAAGAAAAAAAGGGAATAAATAAAACGAGAAATGTCATTGCCAAATTTATCTCGATAATCAATCGATTAATCGTATCGTCGACCCAGGAACTATCTGACACCTCTGATCTCACCAATCTTGAAAAAGAAATCTAGGTGGCCAAGAGAATAAGAAGGGGAGATAGAGAGACAGAGAAACAAAGAGACAGAGGGAGAGAGAGAAAGAGAGAGAGAGAGAGAGAGATGTTAACTGGGGAAATGACGTATTATTCAAGAGTAGCTACATATTTCGAGCTTGGATATTTTTGACTGCCAAGGACGATAGCCGACGGATACAGGACGGTCCACGGCTATAATTGTAGATTGATTAGAGAAAAGCTTCATTATCGAGCTCGCCCCTATCATTCTATTTTTTACGATAAATTTCGAGATAGGAAGCTAATTCTCTCTCTTTCTCTCCCCCTCTCTCGTTCTCTTCAATTTTTTAAATCTCTCCCCAGAGTTGACCTAGTAAATAAATTATTTTTATTCTAATCCAAACGATAATTCATATCTATATATATTTATAAATAAAATTATTATTACCTACATATTTGAAATTGTATAAAAAAATAAAAACAAAAAGCAATCTTCATTAATTAATAAATTAATAATAAAGACAGTTCGCAAAAAGAAAAGTAATTCAATTTTTCACTTTAATTGTAGTATACTTTCTCGTATTTACATAGATGTGTGTGTGTGTGTTTGCTTGTGTTAAATTCATTTCTACCATTTCTAACTTTAAAAAGTTTTATCGAAATAATTAGAGGATATAGATATATACATACATATATACATACATACATAAATACATACATACGCATATATATATATCTACTTACGTTGTGACCCTTTGCGGTTCCTCGATGTCAATGTCAATTTCATCGCTGGTGGCCTCAGTCACCGAACTTGTCTGGGAAGTAAAGAGACTCCCCCTGCCAATCGGAAACACGCTACTCATACTAACAAAATCGGAACTAGTTCTCCTCAATATTCGAAGTCGCTCTAGAGAAAGTACTATTCGCATGGCTGACACATCTGTCATGACGAGTTTCTCGAATCGTTCATATATCTATATCAAGATTAAATTGTCCGTTTTGTCCTCTAATGAAAGAGAAAGAGAGAAAGAGAGAGAGAGAGAGAGAGAGAGAGAGAAAGAGAGGAGAGAGAAAGAAAGAGTGAAAGAAATTTTAATGAAAAAATTCAAATTTTAAAAATTTATTTAAAAATATTGTATATTGACCAATCGCGAAGAGACTTTCTCTAGATTTCCAAAACAATAATATGATGTGTGATGGAGCACGAATAGTATGTATATATTAATGGAATGTAATATCGAAACGAGTTAGGAATAAAAATTATATAAAAAGTTATCGTTAGAAAACGATACGAAAGGGAGTAGAATTTAACTCGAAAAATGCATTTGGTTCGAATTTACCAATAATAGCAACAGTTACAATCGCAATTTCGAATAACTTTTTATATACTGATTTAGAAAAAAAGTGAAAAGAAAAATAAAGAAAAAAGAATGTTCGATATTACACAATATTTCTTTCTTTTTTTCTTTTGTTTAGAATATATATATATATATATATATATATATATATATATATATATATACGTATATGTATCGCGTTTACAATCAACGTTTAATAATCTCGTGATAAAAAATTGTAGGAATTTTGATGGAGCGAATAAGATCGAGTATAATCATTAGGGATCCTATATACGATTTTTAAATTAATATCCATTAATTTGATTCCTTCGTACACGCGAGTTAGACCTTTCTACCTTTCTGATCATTTTCTTCTATTTTTATCTGTTTTTTTTTTTTTTTACCCTCGCGGTCACCCTTGGGAAAGAAATAAGAATGATGTATGAAAAGAGAAACAGAGAAAGTGAGAGAGAGAGAGAGAGAGAGAGAGAGAGAGAGAACGAGGGAGAGAAAGAACAAATGGATTCAATTTCGGCGAATCTATTTGGACATTACGCGTTTCTCGTTCGCTATGATCCTCTCCTTATTGTACCTAATTTGTGGTAGATCAAAGTAAATATTTAAACGTTTCCTGCATGATAAATGGTCATTGCTCGCAGCCTCCGCAAACTCGTCAGACTAACGGTAACGTTATTTCGGACAACAATTTACGAGAGCTAGCTATACGAACGAAACGGGTCAGTTCGATGCTACTGATAGAGCCTAAGGGACAAAGCATTATCATCTGTGTGGCTGCTGGTATCACCAATTATGTTAGTGAATACACATAGTAGGTATATATGTATATACATACATACATACATATATATAAATATATACGTATGTGTGTACGTAGATAACGTCAAACAAAATCTGTTTTCAGTGAAGGATGAAATAAAATTGACAATGGGTTAGCCACATCAGAATTTAAATTAGTGGCTCGTTATATTAAAGCAAGTGGAAAGAGGTTTATAATTTAATAATCTATAAATATACGATATTATGTGAGATAAAGGATGATAGTTTTCTATGAAAACTAAAAAAAAAAGTGAAAAGAAAAGGGGTGTGTAGTATATAGAAAAAGAAAACAATTCGTTTCATGCTACGCCTCATATCTCGACTCACATTTTCAATCCTTTGAAGTCTTTTAGATCTTTTTTTGACCGAGACTGAGGGTTGAAGACAAAGAAATAAAGGGAAAGAAAGGAAGAAAGAAAAAGAGAGAGAGAGAGAGAGAGAGAGAGAGAGAGAGAGAGAATGGACGAAAAGACATAACAAGGATAAACCGTTAACGCAAACGTTGCACTTGCAAGTACGTACGAGAGGATTCATTTACTTTCTGTTGCGTATCAACCCTTCTCCCTCTCTCTTTTCCACCCTCCCATTCTCCCTCTCTCTATTTTTTTTATCTACCGTCCTTATCACTATATTCACCATGCTCGTTTTACATCTATTTAAAATTCAACGTCGAAACAACGCGTCTACGTTCGCGCTGAATCAGCTACTCGACGGAATCTTAATTTTTGGTGAATAGAGTCGAAGGAGAAAAGGGGAAAAATAAAAAAAGGATGATATATCAATATTATCTTAGCTGTAGATTGATCAACCATATAATTGGATAAATTATTGAAAATTTATACGCAATTAGTTGCGTTAAAATTCGTTAATGATAAGTCGAATCAAAAACAAAAGAAAAAAAAGCCATTTATCGTTCATCGATAAGAAAACAGAAAAATTTGACGTTGAAATTTAATAAAAAAATATCAATAAATATATATGTTATCTTCTTTATATGAAAAGGATATAAAACATAGTTAGGATTAATTAATTTATCCATTCGACTGTTTCTACGAATTATAATTTTCGATACTAACCATCCGGGTCTCTCAGCTCTCTTTAACAACATCAATAATGAGCCTTCTAATGATTATCTAATGATCAACGAGAGTATTACAACAAATAAGTAATGAGGACTTTAGACAATTATATTAACGTTAGTTAATGACAGAAAAGAAATATTTCGAAAAATATCGAACGGAGTTTCGAAGTATTAAATAAGATAAGATTAGAATAAAAAAGAAAATAAAAAAAAAAAAGAAATTAAAGAAGACTCACCGATTGTCACGCCTGGCACGATTAGGAGTACCCGCCTTGGGTTCCTCCATATAAAATACAACATCTCCCTCGTTCTCGAGACGCTGATTGTCGGTTTGAGATGCAGCAGCACCGCCTCCACTGGCCGATATACTACCGGATATCGTTACTGGTGGTAAAGATTGCTGTTGCTGCTGTTGCTGGACGTCCATCCGGTTACGAGATTTCCGTCTCTTCAGTACGCTCGCCTTCTTTGCCACCTGGATCATCAGAGACTGAACCCCCGGTGCCCTCCCATTACAACACACGCCGAACACAACATGCACTATCCCTACAAGTGAGCACCGGCTCTTTCTTTCTTTCTCTTTTTCCTCTCTTTCTCTGTTTCTCTCTCTCTCTCTCTCTCTCTCTGTTATTAGCACCGGGATACCAGAGAAGGGGAGGAGGAGGAGGAGGAGAAGCTTAAAGATTTCTTTCCTTTTTTCTATCCATCTCTCTGTCTTGTTCTCTCTTTGCGTGTAGATCTCTTTTTTTCTCTCTGTTACGTTCATTTTCTCTCCCCTCGAAGACATAAATCTTTGTCGTATCGCGGATTTTACGCTCGATCGAAAGTATTTTTCTTTTCTTATCGACGGAAAAATTCGTAAAAAGAAAGGAAAAAAGCCGATTCAATCAAAATATACTTTACGTCAAAAATGCGAAAAATATCGTGTTTGTTAGTAAATTGTATATAAATATATTCGCTTCGTTGTTTGAACGTTTCCTTAAAAATTGATCGGAGAAACTTTGAAAACTTACTTCTAGAATCTAAATGAATATTAATGGTCGCACGCATTTCGCGTTTCGTGTTTCGCGTTTCTCCCGAATATCTGTAGTAACTGATTTACCGAACAAACAATTTGACATTGGGGAAACTCGCTGGGAAAGAAACATTAATCGAGAACGTCGAGTTTTGTATCAATTATGCATCAGGTATGTAACGTTTTTCGTATTCGAATAAAACCACATAGCAACGACGTGAAACAAGTGAAATCATACCGTGGAATTAAAAGAGAAGTATCGAAAAAATAAGAAAAAAAAGATAAAAAAAAGAAAAAAAGAATATATACAATAAGAAGAAAAGAGATAAATTTCACGTAACGCGATGAGCGTAAAATCCCTAAAGCGCCGGATGTGCTTGAGAAATACGTGTAGGAAAGCTATTGCGCTTGGAAGCGATGCAAATAACAAATAAGGAAAAAAACAGCACATAAGCATGCAAAAACATATATATATATATATATATATATATATATATATATATATATATATATATATATATATATGTACATGCATCATACGTTTATGGTATCGATAATATCATGCAAACAATTAGAGAAAAATGTTACGAACATTCTGACCAAACTATATCCTTCACCCTTTTTATACCTTCATAAATATCTTCAAGGACGAACGATAAACATTTATTTTCAATCTTCCAGTATCGTTTTAACACTTTTATATTCGGGACATGCATTGAAGTCAGACCAATGTGTTCGTACTTATTAATTTATCGATTTCTTTTTGCTTACATCTATATTTTGTAAGACGCAAATTTGTCGAAATAAAATTAGTTATCTCTTGAAGATCTGACAATTATTTACGTACATAATCTCTATTCTATATCATTTCTATATTATTTATATTATATTATAATATAATTATAATATATATATATATATATATATATATATATATATATATATATATATATACATCCTATCATAATCTTGTTAAGTTGGCTAATGAACAATGCCGGAATTTTCAATAGAAAATACTGGTACTGTTGCATTAAACGCTATTATTTTTTACTCTATGAACCATTATTTATATATAACACAAGTAATGAAAAATAATTAATAATAAAAAAAGCATTTTTGTAATTATACATTACTTAATGTAAATACAAAGATTTCTTTGTAATATAAAAACTAATTAATAATAAAATAGTCAATATTAAAAAATAATTAATAGCAAAAAAGAAAAAAATACAGGTGATATATATATATATATATATATATATATATTGTTTCACTTTTTGATAAATATATAATTCTTTACTCGTTTGAAGAGAAAAAGAAAAAAAAATAAATTTCATCGTTCGTTCTCTCGTTCTCAGTTTATTTATTTTGTTTTTATATTTAGTTATTCTTTTTCTACATGAAAGAAAAGCACAACATGGATCCGTGATACAACAAACGGTCACACTAAGCTTTAAAAGTGCACGAATTATTATGAGGGCGCATGTATGTACAGCCGCGATAAACGTGAAAAATTTTTGTTCGATCGATTATGACTTCACCGCACCCAACCACCCTCCCTCCATTTCCTACTTCATCCAACCTTTTTTCCTCTCGATAAATTTTCACGAGAATTCTCTTTTCCGCGATCGGTCGCGGTCGTTCATCGGAAATTAAACCACGCACGAGTAATCGGGTCTCTTTTTCTTTTTTTGTCTTTATAAAAGCGTACACTTTATTAATTGGAACGGGGCTGATATACGAAGTGCGGATAGAAAAGTGTTGCATAGGCTGTAACTTCGTCGTAGTCCGAGGAATAAAGTTAACCGAGCTTTTGATAATTTCGTTGAACGAGAAGAAAAAAAAGAAAAATAAATAAATCTTGAAAGCTCGGGATATATGTGTTTAATCTTTTTTCTTTTTTTTTACAATTAGCACGATTCGATGCATAATTTCGAAGTATTTTTATTAAGAGACCTGAACGCATAAATATGTGTATAAAATTGGGGATGTTTATGATAACTATGTGATTTATAGATATAAATACAAAGAAAAATTCCAGTGTATTATAAAACGTGATTATATCGTATATATATGCACAAAATATCATATATGTACACATGTATACGTATGTATATATACATGTGGATAAAAAGATAAATAAATAAATGTACACACACACGCACGCACATATATATGTGTATATATATATATATATATATATATATATATATATATATATATGCATGTACGTCATGTATGTATAAAATATATAAAAAGAAGGAAAAAATAAACATGCAAAAGAGTAAGAATATGAAAAAAATCTAAACCATTTACATACCATCTTCTTTACACAAATCAACTGAAATATATCAGGAATCATTTAATCGTTATTGCAGTTGTGAATACTGATCATATTTTAAATACGTTAATTTAATAAACTTAATCGCACGGTGAACGTTTCTAAATTTTGGCAGCAGATGCAACGAAAGAATAAATACGTAATAATAGTACGTGTCTTTCGTGGTACCCGTGCAGAGGAAAAAAAGAAAAAAATATATATATAAAATTATGCCGTATCTACCGGCAAATGTATGTACTTATATTCTCGTATTTTATTGGAGAAATGTGCCAGTTAATTGGACGTCGCTCGATTCGTTAATGTCCATGAAATATATCGATGTTCTGCCGGATTTATTCAACGTTCTGCTCTGCCTCTCATTGTTTATAACATAAGCTTAGATAATGGAGATTGTTGTTATTATTATTATTATACGTACGCATTTTCGCATTTTCACATTTTTCTTAGACTGTTTTAATCGAACGTTAATTGCAAAAAAAAAAGGAAGACAAGAAGAGAATAATCTCAATTTATACGGACGTTAAGATCATCGTATCGAGTCTCGTAACATGGTTAATATTATTATTTATTTCAAATTCAGTTTCATTTAAAACGTAGCAAACAGTCACGTGTTATTTACAACGATGACAAGTTTGATCTGTTGGAAAAATAGGAACGTGTTCGTTCTTGCGTTTAATTATAAAAAGCGAATTAAAACAAATGAATTATTGATTTTCTCAAGCAGCAGTTATTTGTAACTAATTAAAAAAAAGGAAAGAGAAAAAGAAAAAAGAAAGAAAAAAAATAAATGTTCGAGAAAAGTTAAATCTATCCAATTGAATAAATTCCTAATTATACTGCGTCGAGTCGAGTTAAAAATGACAAGTTGATAAAAAAATAATAATAATAATGAAAATAATAATAATAATAATAGTAATAGTAATAGCAATAATTAACAATATAATCTCTCGTCTACGACCAGTAGCATGATGAAGTATGTGCATAATACATTCATCGATAGTATCTCAAATACTTTTGCATTCCAAAACAGTGGGATTCGCAGCGATGCGTTCAAAAAAAGAATGTTATAAAATAAAATAAAATAAAATAAAATGAAATGAAATGAGAAAACCCAGAAAATTTTAACTATAAGCGATAACAAAGATCGCATATAAAAACTTGAGACCGGATTACATAAACGAATTCATCGAATTCAAATATAATTCATTATACACGACGATGAATCAAACGAGAAGCGCAATCTTTGTTAAAAAGAAAACAAGAAAAAGAAAATAAATAAATAAATAAATAAATAAATAAATAATAATAATAATAATAAAAATAATAATAATAATAATAATAATAATAATAATAATAATAATAATAATAATAATAATAATAATAAAAGGAAAAAAAGAAGAAAAAATATCTATGTGAAAATTTAAATAGTTCAATATACAAAGCTTCCAAAAAGCACGTCTTCAACTGCATTAAAACATGGACATAATCAATAATTATAATAATAACGAGCAACACAATCAAGTAGAAATATATATCTACATATATATATTTAACAAGTACATAAGTATATATATATATATATATATATATATATATATATATATACTTTGGTATCAAACGGCACATCGAAAAACATTAAAAAAAAAAAAAAAAAAAATTAAAAGAAGAACATACAGCAGAAATCCACATTCTCTGCTCGCATCCATCCACTGCCAAATTATCGTCTAACCAATCAAATCTAATCAGATCGGAACAAAACTGAACAGAAGGAATCGGATTGGATCGTAGCATGGACGGTAAAAAGCTAAGAAAAAGAAATTCGTTCAACGAGATTGCCGATGTCGTTAATTTAATGAGAAGAAAAAAGAAACGAAGAAGAAAAATCAGAGTGAAACAAGGAAGAAATAGAAAAAGGCGAACATTTGATTAAATTTACAAAGGAATACAGTGATACGACGATCAGGTATAAAATCGAGGTATATTAAAACGACCAAAAAAAATTTATTACTCTCGAAATGGCCTATTATTTATATTTCCACGATCCAATCAACCAATAATAATAATAATAATAATAATAATAATAATAATAATAATAATAATAATAATAATAATAATAATAATAATAATAATAATAACAATAATAATAATAATAATAATACTAATAAACCAAATGTTTGATAATCGCGCATTACGATGGGTCGATCGTACAACGTTCAAGAACATCGTTAAGCATCTAAGAACATCAACAGTCAACAGCTAGTATATAAGAGCTACTGGCACTTCCTTCGTTGGAACAACGAAACTCGATAATATCCTCTTACCTTTCCCAATGGCGTCGACGGTTGTCCTGCTGGCGTTGGATCCTTTATATAAATGTTCCACGTAGCGACGCTGTTTATTGCTTTATCGGCGGCATAACACCTCCATAGACATTGTATTAACATAGCCGCGGCCGGTATCTGTCGATTGAAGTGCTTCTGCCGTTGTTTTTGTTGAACTTTCAATGCGAAGCCGGAGCCAAGTATACCCTGGAAAACGTAATGACGAATGAACATAATGATCGGAATATTATAAAATATGAGAGAGTACGTTTGTTTTGAAAAATTTTCTTCGAAACAGAGCTATTATTATGTGTTTATATATATTATTGTTGTTTTTGGGTATTTCTATTATATTTTTTTTTTTTCCATTCATCTTAACTCACGGCTGGAAGTGCGAAGAAGGATATAGCGAACACGCTGAAACACGATGCCACGATTTTTCCCATCCAGGTTTGTGGGACAGTATCACCATAACCGATCGTGGTTACAGTAATCTAGAAAAAAAAGAAAATAGATTTTTAAAAGAAATTTCTCTTCATCTATCCATCTATCTATCCATATATCTATTCATCTGCCTATCTATCTGTCAATGTAGTGAATAATTTTTTAAATTTATCTTCAAGATTTTTATTTATCAAAATCCTTTTTAATTATTTTTTATTATAAAACGATTGTTATTTCTCTATAATTTAATTAGTTCTTCTTCCTACACATATGTGTGTGTGTGTGTCAAAAAATATTTCCGTTGCTTGTAATAATATGGAAAAATATTACATTATATGAAATTTGAATGATATGGAATAGGACATTATGCGATGTATATATTTTTTATGTGGGTGTAGACGTAAAGGAGATTATATTCGTCATCTCTTTCTTTTTCTTTTTTAAACGGGTTGCTATATATATATTTTTTTTTTTATCACCGTATAATAACTACTATTGTAGATAACCACTATTGTGTCGAACAAAGCATGCTGATCATGAGCGTTAAACGTCATTCAAGGGATTAAATACAACGATAAAATACATTTTTCTGCATTAAAGAAGATGTCCGAAGGCGCTGTTTGATCATTTCTGTCGATGCAAAGTTGCAATCTTTCTTCTACTTATTCTAGGAATGCTGCAGTAATTCGTTCTCTTATATATTTCAATTTAATCGGTATTTCTTGATAGATCATATTTTCGAGTGCACCAAGGAGGAGGAAATCTAATGGGACACGAGCTAATCACGAAATTGATCATCTACGTTTTATAAGTCAATTTGGATGAAGTTAACAAAGTAACGTTCCTCTTAATTACTACGATGTTACTTCTCTGAAAGATCAATTGATAATGAGATACGGAATATCGTATATTGCCATAATGTTTATATTGCTCTATGTGACTATAATAGCATTACTGTATAAAGTAACCTTGGCCTTGCATAAAAGTAAGATTATTTTTTTATATAAAAATGACAATTTCCCAGAGTAAATCCAATGATGATAACATCACAGTGTCACGTATTCGTAAATAATAATATCTTCGTTTGACGATCTTCAATAGCTTTAAATAAACTTTATTACTAGCAAGTTAAAATGATCATAACAGTGGCTCCCTCACAGCGATAAAATATATACACACGCGCGTGTGTGTGGAATATATATTTTATATATTATATATATATATATATATATATATATATATATATATATATATATATATATTGAAATCTTCTCAACGTCTACACTCACATAGAAGATATTTGTGTTATATCTCTTTCCATGTCGTTCCAAGTTTTGTATAAAATCATTTCTCCCATATTTTTACAAACAACGGAAATATTTCGGATGGACAAACATTTTGCTCCATCTTTTACAATAATGAGAGTGTAACGTTTAAATCAAAACACTTCAATATCTTCGTTACTTATGATTTTATAGAAAAAATCCTTTCGAAAAAGTCATACTATTTGAAAAGATGCATATAGCTGACGTAATGATTTTTTTCAAATATCACTTTGTTAAGAGATTTCGAAGTAATTACTATTTTTTTTTTCTTTTTTAATTGGAATCATATACTTTTTATTACATTGGTCTGTCCATCTCGTAATTCTGTATAACACACACGAAAACGCAACATCGATCGTCTCCTCCACACGCTTGCGCAACAAATTCGAAATTTGAAATATGATAAGAAAAAAATAATAATTACAGAGATAAAACTTATTTTTGCAGAAAAAATTTGTTTCTTATTTCTTCTGTACTCTTTCCTATTTATATATTGAATACCTCATTCTTTTTGTATTTTATTCTTTCTAATATGATTGATTTTTCTGTTTGACTATAGTTAATAATATGTAATCTAAATATTATTGTTAGACAGAGTGTAGATAAAACGTGCTACCTTTCAATTCTCAAGACTTGTTTAAACTCTTTTTCTTTATATATATATATATATATATATATATATATATATATATATATATATATATTTAATACAATAACTTTTTTATTTTATTGTTATTATAATGATAGATATAAAATTTGTTGTTATATATAAAGAGTGAGTCGAACACTTTTTTAAATCTTAAATTTGTTTTAATTCTTTTATTTGTTATTATTGTTGTTTTAATTATTATTTTATTTATGCTTTATAAACGTACCACACCCCACCAAAGTGCATCGGCGTAGCTAGAAAAATCTGTCTTCCCATCGGGTCCGACAGCATCTTTTTCGGCAAGATACACGAAGTAACTGCTGAAAATAAGACCTAAGAACCCGATGTATAGCGTCGTGATCAGCTCCTGTAAAAGACAAATAAGAAAAAAGAAGAAAAAGAAAAGAATAAAAAGATAGTAGAAATTCGAGAGAAAATCGAATCGTTCTTTTCGCCTATAAGACGGCGTTTGGCGTAATAAGAATAGAAATAGGGAAGAAAATCATTAAAATGCACGGAACTATTTATCTTCCTGCCGTTTTCTACCGAATCACAACGGCATCTCGTGTTTGTTCGCGCGATAGAAATAAATTAAGTCGAGGTTCCGCTTATCTTTATCTCATTACACTTTCTTGCTTGGAACAATTGCGACGGACAGGATAATTTATACGTGAGGTATCTTTTCTTTGTATATGCGCCAGAAAACATGTTTGAAAATGCTGCAGTCAAACTTAATGCACTACAGTAAAGATCGAAATGAACGAAAACATTTTAATCAACTTATTCGTATCTCTCTCTCTCTCTCTCTCTCTCTCTCTCTCTCTCTCTCTCTTTTAATCAGGCCAATTAATTTCATGTCTTTAATAAACGATATTGTTACCTTTTTCTTTTTATATATATATATATATATATATATATATATATATATATATATATATATATATATATATAACGAATTATGGTGAGAATTAATCTTTTGTATCAAAATTGAATTGGTTACATAATTAAAACGTGTCTATATATTAATATTTGACGTAGTCAAATCATTTTCACATTTCATTATTACGAGTTCGACCATCTAATCGCTCTCGCAAAATCGGCCACCGTGTCACAAAATTATAGATCGTGATTTAATTCTTCTGTCGATCATGAAGCGTTCGCTTATAATTTAATCAATATTTACTTTTTTTTTCAATAATTAGTTCCTCCACTTGATCTAATCTTCCTTCATTGATTTTCGTGATGGGCGACTTTAATCGGTCATGGTATGTGAAAAAGATTTCTTGACGAGCGGCTTTAGTCGGCCGTGATATGTAAGAAAGATTCCGTGTCGAGCGATTTCAGTCGACCGTGATATGTGAGGAAAATATCGTGGTGAGGGAATTTAGTCGACAGCAGTATGCGAGAAAGATTTCGTAGCGAGCGACTTCAGTCGGCCGTGATATGTAAGAAAGATTTCGTGACGAGCGACTTTAGTCGGCCGTGGTATGTAAGAAAGATTTCGTGGCGAGCAACTATAGTCGTTCATGGTAGCGAAAGGGTTAATGGATAACATAACATAAGTGTAACAATTTAGTTCTTCGAATTAAATTCAAAATTAAAATCGATTATGATAATGTAATTTTTCTATTATATTTTTGTATATATATATATATTTTGTAATACGTTTTTAAATATTCACTTTATATTTAATTTTTACTTACTTGACGATGAATAAAGACGACTGATCCGAGAAGTCGCCATGTGCCACCTTGACGATCGACATGGAGCATCCGCAGTATTTGCAAAAATCTTATCCCTCTTATGGCGGAAGTTGCAAAAACCTGACCGTTACTGCCTACCGAAAGAACCACCATGGATGCCACCACAACGATTAAATCTGCGGTATTAAAGGGAAAAAAAAGAAAAGAAAACAACAAAGAATTAGTAAAAAGAACCATCGTTAAAATTATTAAGAAGAAGAAGAAGACGTTACGATATTCAATTATAATATTATTTTTCATTGGATACCATTTTAAATTACCGTATTGCTATTAGAGTACGAAATTCAGTCAAATTTTCTTTGTAGCATTCGTCCTAATAATTTTGAACGAGCAATCTTTCGAATCGATCGTAATAACTGGTTTCATTTTGATCTCGAAAGAGAGTAAAATTGAAAAACGGAGAGAAGTGCATGCGAATGGAATTGATTCGTTTCCAAGATATTTCGAGTTAATTAATCAAAATTGTTGTATTACCGATCAATACGCACTATATACATACAAGCATGCACACAGTATATCCAATTAATATTCCATCGTGATTATTATTAGCCGTTTAACAAGCAAGTTGGATTCATTTTCCTCTTGAACCCGAGGCTGTTTCGTGTAGTTCAATGTACGTAATTGCTCGCTCGCTCGCACGCTCGCTCTCTCGCTCTCTCTCTCTCTCTCTCTCTCTCTCTCTCTCTCTCTTCCCTTTCCCGCCCTTCCCTCTCCACTCCCTCCTCATCTATCTATTTCTCTCAGTTCATCTCGAAACAGTTAGAATATTTATTTAATCATCGACACAATTTGTTTTTTCTTTAAATCGATTAGAAAAACGAATTGTTGATTATTCAAAGAGCTTCAGGGAAAACAAAAAGAAAAGAAAAAAGATAATTCAAAATTTAATCAAAAGCAAAATTTTGTAAAGTTCAGTTACGAGCTCGTTTTGATTTTTCGGAGCTGGTTTCTCTTTCTTTGCATGTTAATCAGATTTGAGTTAAGCAAATTACGGAGCCTTCTTCCGTGATTTTGATAAAAAAAAAGACAAAACAACGATGCATGTAACGCATATACACAGAGAAACCACGGGTGCATCATTCCGCGTTAGATAACACTGATAATTATCTCTTTGGCTCTAACGTTGATCTGACCACCTAATCGTTTTCCCTAATCTCAACGGAATAAGTGAAAGATATAGATAGATAAATAGATAGATAGATGGATGGATGGATGGATGGATGGATGGATGGATGGATGGATGGATGGATGGATGGATGAATGGATGGATTAATGGATGGAGGGATGAATGGATGGATGGATGGATAGATAGATAGATAAATAGATAGATAGGTAGATAGAGATAGAGATAGAGAGAGAGAGAGAGAGAGAGAGAGAGACACTGTTTTGTGGATCCTTGTTCCAAATTGATTTTCGACGTTCCCAGAGTCGAGCTCCTTACATTTCTCTGAATAGATATCTCATTACGTCGAACTTACTTATGTACGACAGAGAACATATCAGATTAATTGAATGCTATGCTAACGACTCAATTCGAACGACAATGCGCAATGCGACGATGCTTGTCCCGAGAGAGACAGAGAGAAAGAAAAAAAGGAGAGAGAGAGAGAGAGAGAGAGAGAGAGAGAGAGAGAGAGAGAGAGAGAGATTTGAATGTAAGTGAGATGGATAGAAGATAGAGACCGACAGAAAATTCATTTACGTTTAGTACTCACCTATGATACAAATCGGTTTTCGTATGAATCGTAACCGCCCACAGCATCCCATGTATTTTGATCTGCAACCCGCACTCCAAAGACGGACCAAATATTCCACACCAAAGAACACCACCAAACATATTTCCTAATAATGAAAATAATTAATAATACTCGGTATGGTAATTTTAAGTGATTTCATAATAACTTAACGTAAATATCATATCTAACGAAAATTTAATTTTAATTTAATTTTAGAAAAAACAAAACAAAACTACAAATGCATATTAAAATTTTCATTTATTGAGGTTATAAATAAATCTGCTCTATATCGGAGAATTATAAAATATTGCATAGAAATATAATCAAAGGTAATAAACTAATATTAGTTAAGAGATAATAATTAATTTGAAAGAAATATAATTATTTACAAGATAATTATGCTAAAAAAAAAAATTATGCTAATAGTTGCAGAACGTACGAATATAGGACATGTATGGAATTCAAATCTATAGAATATAAGATTAATTATATATCAAGTATACTTCATTATTTCATTGAGAATATTACAATTTAATATAAATTATTCGAAATAAAATTCTGTGAAATAATGGATATGCATGAAATTGATCTATCGAGTTTAAATATATATAAGATAATTTATATATAGATAATTTATATTATCACAAAATCGTATCAACTTTTTATTTTCTCGAATTTATTAAAAGCACTTGACTAACGACAGATTGAAAATGTAATGTTAAAGAAGAAAACATTCACTATGTTTTTTATTTATTATATACTCATACCCCTCTCACCTTTCATTAATAGTATATTTTATTATTTGTATACCATTGTCATTACTTATTACTATACAAAGTGATTATCACTTAGCGTGACAGTTTGCAAAATTAAAAAGAATCTGTTTTAAATAACGCTTTCGTCCATTTGCCAGACATTAAATTCAAATATGGGACACGGCATATAAAATAAGAAAGATCCATTGAGAAAATTTCTCTTTTAAATATTGCAACTCAATTACGACGGATTGATATTAAAGTAGGCGAGCCTTGGCCGGTTTCCTTAAAAAAAAAAAGAAGAAAAAAAAGAAACGAAAAGAAGAGAAAAAGAAAAGGAAAAGAAAATGAAAAGTATGGGAATTTATGGATAATAATTAGCTCGATAAAATGATAATAATATGATAAATGATATACTCGAAGATTAATTATTACATTTATTAACTTACCATCCAAAACAGAGTTTCATTTGCGAAGTTACTGTATTGGTCTATCGTTGACAATACACTAAATATGAGGCACACCAATACCACCATGAACCTAAAACAAAATCGTTGTTTTTAATTTATTTTTCAATTTATTTTTTCTTTTTAACTTTTTAATTTTTCTTTTTTTTTCCAACATCTGATAGCCAGTTTTATACGCAAATATTTCATGGATAAAACAATTTTTATACGGGTTTATTCAAGCGTATTTTTATTTCCTGCAAAAATATGTAATTTAGTCAATAAAAATCAATAGATATTGTTCGAAAAAAAATACGTGTATCATGATTTCATCGATAAAAATATCGCAAACTGTAATCCTATTTGGAGGAAAATATTTTTGCTGTGGTAGAGAAGAAAATATGCGTGTGTACATGTGTAAATATATAAGTAGATACTTTACGGTTTTCTATTAAAACCGTAAATCGACGTAAAGTTAAAATTTATTCACGGTTATAAATGAAAGTTTAATTTTTAATTATCATCAGATTAAATAAATTCGCTCTTTAAAGGGACATAAAGAGAGATATCCAAATAACAAGTCAATTCCAAAGAATACAATTAATCCTAATATTGTACAATGGATAATACATGTTCAAACGCTTAAATAAAATAAGAACATGAGAATAGTGCATGAGTGCTCACGCATACAGACACGATATAGAGAACATAGATGGATAGATAGTCGCAAGAATATATCGTTAACGGCTTTCTTTGTTCCGATCTGTACCGTTTAACAATAACATACTTTCTATCGTTTCAACGGGTAAATAATAAATCCTATTTTGTAACCGTATCGAAGCAGTTAGGAAAAGTATATTTCAAATACATACATACATATCTACATATATGCATGGATACATAGTATATAGTCGCAATACATATATCCAATTTGTATAATTGAACGTTTCATGGTAGGTTGCGCATGCGATGTGTTTAAATGTCCGACTATATCTAATGCGACAAAGTTCATTCAGCGAATAATATACGAAATAATAATAATAATCGACTCTATTATATCCTTCATGTCTTTATCATTGAACGACATATAGTAAGTAAAGACGTTATTAAACGGATAGGACATTGTAACGATTTAAAAAAATCGGAACTATTCTCTTTTTTTCTTTTTCCTTCGTATTCTATTAATTTTTCAAATCTCAATAATACATTCGTTTAAATTATCAATTTTATTTATTTGACAAATATTTTTATTGATAAATTATATATATTCTGTAAAATCAATGTTTAGTAGACACACACACACACGCGCGCGCGTGTGTGTGTGTGTGTGGGTTTGAAGATTCAAGGGCTAGTTGTGTACGTGTATGTGTGCATGAAATATTTAAATCTAACGGTCGAAGAAAAGCTGGATGGTCTTAGAATTGCACGCACTTGTGTGCGTATATATGTGTGGGATAAACCTACCAATAGTTGGACAAGGGATAGAAGATTCCAGAGCTAGTTAGCTATATGTATGGGTGCATGAGATAAATAAATCTACCGATAGTCAAATAAAAGATGGAAGGTTTTGGCATTTGTTAGTTGTGTGAGTGTGTACGTGTGTGTGCGCGCGCGCGCGCGTGTGTGTGAGACAAATTGGTCTACAGTCGAATAGCGACATCTGTTCTTTGTGAGTTATGTTGTTTACGTGGGAAGAGAAGGAGCTGAAATATTAAGAGAGTGAGTGAGATAAAAATGCAGCATGGGTAAGATAGGTAATGAAACAAGTGATGGGACAAATGGCGATAAGAGATACCGAATGCGTATGCACGTATGCAATTGGGGATGAGAAAAGCTATAGGGTTTACATGATCGGAAGAGAACAACGGGAAGGACAGTCTTGAACGGACCAATGAGAGGAAAAGATCAGAGAACAGAAAAGAATCACGTATAGTCCTGAGTGGTTTAACAAAGAGTAGAGCCTTGATTAAGCCAGGAAAAGAGGAAAGAGCTGTAGTATATAATGTTGTAACACCTATCATATTTGTATCAATAAAGTATATATAAATTTAGAGTAAGGAGTCCGAGTTATCCGAACCGTATCTAACAGGTAGGGTTGCAAAATATATCCCCTATATATATATGTGTGTGTGTGTGTATGCAAATATTTTTATAAGTATAAATAATTAAATATCAGTATTATGTTGAGTCACTCATATTACGCATTAATATTTTATTACAAATATTGATTATTTAAAATACCGAACCAAAGGTTTAAAAATACTGACCGGATAATTACAAGCTTTAAATTATTCCATCGAAAGTCGAACTAATAATGTAGTTGTAACAATCATCGTGAAATAGTATGAGATCGTTTTCATGATACTTTTAAGCTTTAAACGCGTTTTTCTCGATATTACATTACTCTAATATAAGCGCACTATATATCTCAATGAATTTTTATCCGTCTGACTTGAAATAATTTTTTTTTCACAGGATTTTTCATACAAGATTATCATCATTTGTACGAGGATCTTTTTCGATGGAAAAAAATAAAAAAGGAAAGAAATAGAGGAATTAATTTTTACAGAAGGATTAAAAGAATTTAATTCTCTATGATTATTTTCTTCGAAATCGCGCGAATTTATAAAAAAGAGAAAAGAGAAAAGAGAAAAGAAAAAATAAATAAAAAAAAAAAAAGAGAAAACGATACCACATTTGCACAATTTGAGATAGAATAGATACGTTTGATTCAACAATTCGAAATTGATTACAAAAATAATAAAATTCTCTGCAGTTAACGAAACTAATATGTTTATATAAATATATATATATATATATATATATATATATATATATATTATTAATAAATAGAAGATTTTATAGTAATTATTACGAACATCGTTTTAATTTCGATTTAAGACACGACGCGTTTAGATTAATCAATAGCTTTAAAGTTTGTATAATATATATATATATATATATATATATATATATAAAGAAAAAATAGAATTAATTCCAAACGATTATCTAATAAATACCAAACATATATGATAGAACATCGAGTGGACTAATTAATTATAAAAAATTAAAAAAGATTACATAAATGCTTTCTTAAAAATTTTTTTTCCATCCTCTTCGAAAATGATCGCCGCATAAACGAATAATACTTGCTCTAGTTTGATGTAATTTTTAACTTTTCTACTATATTACCTATATATATATATGTCTACGTAAAATGTGTAGGTAAGTAAGTATTTATATATACACACGAGCTTCAAAGAGCCATTAGCCGGGGGTAAAAGGAAGAAAAAAAAGGAATGCCGTCGCTCGTATTTATCGATTCCTTTTCCCTAGATATCGCAGAACACAATGTTTGTATTTTAGCTGGTAGTAATGGTTACTCTACTAGTGGCAAGAATAACATCGTATTCACAACTACGCATATTGTCTATTGATCAAGGTTACGAACGTCCTCTGTGCATAGCGTATAAAAATATCCTTTGGATCTTGCTAAAGGAAAGAGAGAGAGAGAGATAGAGAGAGAGAGAGAGAGAGAGAGAGAGAGAGAGAAAGTGAGGAAGACAGAGAAGGGGATAAGGAGAAAGGGAGAGGGAGAGGTAGGGAGAGAGAGAAAGAAAAGTTCTATACAATGCGTTCCTTCATTCATACTTATGCGAATGTATATAGAGATATACCTACATATTTTGCTACAACACAACGTGACTACGTTACGATAAAGACCGTGTTTTAATGCCGCAAGCGGAAAGTTTACTTTTGGAAAGGCCACAGCTAGCGCATGACAGTGCATATAAGTACAATGTTATTTTCACGCTAAAGAGAAACTGTCAAACAAGGACAAAATGTGACAAGGAAGGATAACAATAACTTTACAAGAAAACGAAGACCAAGATGTAAACGTTAATGCGATCTTATCGATCGTAAGAAAAAGTATAATCCGTTTCATCTTCCCATAAATTTTCAATCGATTTGATAGCAATCGTTGTATATATTTTGAATTATTCCTGATATTTTATATATACATATCTCTCTCTCTCTCTCTCTCTCTCTCTCTCTCTCTCTCCCTCTCTCACTACCTACCTATCTATCTATCTATCTATCTATCTGTCTATATATATATAAAAGTTTGTGTATGGGTATGTATGTAGATATTAAAATAATGTTGTGATAATTTTTATAGCATATAAAAATCTCTTCAATGTGTCTTTTGTAAACTAAACATTTTCTAATTAATGTCTAATAAAGAAATATAAAGCTATTGATTAATCTAAACGCGTCGCGAATTAAATCGGAATTAAAACGATGTTCGTATTGATTACTATAAAATCGTTTTGTTTATTAATAATATTTATTTCATTTCTCAGCTTTCTACTTTGCGAAAAATTTGTAAAGGACTTTTAATGAAGCGTTAACCAAAAAGTAATAAAAAATAATAGTAATAATAGTAACGGTAATAATAATAATAAAATTTATACTTCACTAATTGAAGGTCTATCCAAAACAATTGCCAGAATAATTAATTGTTAAACAAAGCATTCGACGATAACGAGTGAATATCTATTCAAAATAATTCACAATTTATATTATGTGAGACGTGAAATAAAATGATTATAATGATTAAATCCATACGATAGAAAGTAGGTAAAATTAATCATACGATTAATCTGATGACCTACGAACAAACACGATCGATTAACTAATCAACAACTTCATAAAATACAAAGTATATCAAATTAATGATGTTGGTGATGTTGATACTGACCAATGAAGTAAAACGATTATTCTAATCAACTTAGATAATTACTTAGATAATTTTATAATGTATCTACTAATAATAAAAAAAATAATAATTTTTAACGCTGAACATGTAGTTTTCTGTTAAATTCTAGAAAAAAATTTACGAAAAATAGAACCATTCGATATACCAGAACTATTGCAAAAGTTTGCGGCTTTTCTTTTTTTTTTTATTTTTCACTTTAAGATCCGTTTAACTTTAACAATGAAATTTATATATTACAGAAAAAGAAAAATGCCAATTTTTAATACGAATCTAACAACTTTTAAGATACTCTCAATTATCGAACATTATTGATAAAATTAAAAAAATAATATTCTTACATTTCTATAAAAATAAATATACATATGTACATAAATTAGGTCTATCCAAAAGTTGTGTTTATGTAATTGTTCTCTCATTTAAAAATTATTGGAAATAATCAGTTTTACGCGACGACAATTTAATAAAGAAAAATTATTTGCAAATATTAGAAAACGATTAATAAAGAAATATTAATTTTTATTTTCAAATAACTGAAAATAAAAAGAAAAAAGAAAACAAAAGAACAATACTTCCTCATATACAGAGAGACAAGAGTACGTTAATTGTTGTAGTAGATTCATACAATGATTCTAATCATTCGTACGAGTAATTTATTATCGAGCGTTAGCTCGTTAAGTAATACTACAGCTCGGGCGTTACGAAGGTGGTTACCGTGAAATACACTTTAAGATGGCGTGCCAAAGGCCTATAATTCCGATGTACAATCTCCGGTCTACCACAGAACACACTCGGGTCACCTTCATCGACCTACTATGATAATTGCCTACATCTCTTTTTTCAACATTTCCATCGGTAATGTCAGTGAGAATGGGAAAATGATCGGTGCGGGCACCCTTCGTGAGAAACAAGCAAAAGAGAGACAAGCATCGATTGTGCTTCCGTTCAAGGACAATTTCATGAAAACGACATATAATGTGGCCTCTACCCTTTTATAAGCTATTATCTTCTATTCTACATTCCGGTTTTCCTTTTTATTTTGTTTATTTCTTTATTTTTTTTTTATTTTTTTATTATTTACAATTAATTTGTCTATGTATTTAACACTATATAACGTACATAGTGTTATGTATATCAAGTCATCTCTCTCTCTCTCTCTCTCTCTCTCTCTCTCTGTTTTTTTCCCTGTCTCTCTTGTATACGTGTATGTATATTTTTTTTCAAGTCTGATCATATTGTATCGTGAGAAAATTAATTATTTGTTCGTATTCAAACGTTTCACTAACTATAAATTGTAAATAATACAGTTTAGTATTCACAAGTAGTACTATAAGTTCCATTACATCATATAATGTTTTTTAAACCAAAAGAAAAAAAGTAAATTACAGAATATCAATTTTTTACGTATTTTCAATATGTAATGAATTATGTTATACGTGCGTTATTAATCTAAAATAAACAGAGATAATGTGGTTTAATTAACGGTAATTATTCTAAGTGTAATTACTGAACTCATAAAAAAGGGAAATAATGAAAAATGAAGAAATTAAGAATAAATTGGTTATTAATTAAACTATCTCATTTTTTATTGTTAATATTCAGATTCAATTTAAAATGACTGGATTAATTTGTTATTTAATTTCTTTATATAAATAATGAAAGCTTTCTTTATCAATAATTTAAAATACCGTCTACCTCTCATTGTTTACAAATTTACATTAGCGTTTAATTTGAAATTGTTTGGAATAAGTATATTGTCAAGTATAGATGTTTACTCTGAAATGTTACAATAAAATCGAAAAATGTCATTAGATGTCCATTAATTTCACAAATAAAATAAAGTAAACAATTTTTTATTAGAGACTTTTAGAACAAATTATCACTCTTATCTATGTAATTCATCAACTTCTGGATTCGTCTAAGATTTTAGAGATATTTTTCTTCGTATAAAGAAAAATAAAAAATAGAAGTTAACATATTCTAGTTACTGAACATTAATTACCATTCATTAAAGTTTTATTTTTTATTTCTCCACAAAAGACATTATTATAACAGTAAATAATAAGCAACTTAATATTTATAATTATATTAAATTTAACGTCTATAATATAAGAACTCATTGTTAAATACTATGAATAAAATATTTTTTACTATATTTAAAATTTTACATCAATTGTCAAAATACATTTCTGACGCATTATAATTAAGATGAAAGGTTAATCGAGTCATTTTGTTACTTTAATTGCATTTATTATATATTGTAATAATTAATTTTATTGATTATTATATATTCATATACATACAATACATACATACATACACACACACATACACACATACATACATACACACATACACATACACACATACATACATACATACAAACACACACACACACAAAATATGATATATAATTTTTTCATTTTTTGTTTATTTTCATTGTACAGAAACTGTCGAAATGCAGAAAAATAATGAAATTTGTCTTTCATTTAATAAACTTTTTATTGTTTACCTTTATAATTTTATAAAGTTAATAATTAATTTCTTTTTTAATCCATCTTACGTTGCTACATTCTTTTAATCTTCCTTGATAATATAATAGTTCCCTTAGGCAAAGTTAAAAAACGTCCAACATAGTCACATGACATTTTTCTTGAACTATGGTCTTAAGCGTTCAATAACTAGGTCATTTACCCTATATAAAGCCAATTGAAAGAAACGGAAAAAGATGATTCATCAACGCTCGTTCTATTTTTTAACTGTGTTATTTATACACGTATATTTTTATATACCTATGTACTTATATATATACACACACACACACACACCTTTTTCTAATATACTACTTATATATACTTTGTATTTCTTTTATCTGCCTGCTATTTTATTTTGTTTGCTTCTATTTATACATATACAACTTATTTCAAATCCAACAAAAGTTATCCGTTAAAAGCCTAGACATTGATCGTATGATGTTGAAATATAAATTAAAAAGAAAACTTGTTTAGTTTAGAGAAAAAAATTAATTCGTCGTATATATGACACAACACACACACACACATACACATACACATACACATAAGCGCGCGCGCGCATGCATACGCATGCAGGGTATTTAATTCGTTCAACCATGAAAGTTGCCAGAACTAGCCACGATGCGAAGCATAGAAATGCGCAGAAGAAATACTACGTATCATGTGACCCGTAGTAGTGGTAGATCAGTTTTCATACGTGAATGGGTCGCGTACTTTTTGCGTGTACTCGAAAGTTGATTTTCTTTTTTTTATTTCAAGCGTATATCACTCGAACGAACGATTGTATCAACTTGAAAAGAACGACGTTTCGAAGCGCGATATTATTTTTTTTCTACCGTTCTTTCTTTCTTTTTTCTTTTTGCCCTATCAACGATCACTTTGAAAATATATCAATATTGACCGTAATATAGGAAAATATATTGATGTGTTTGCGTTATGGTCTTTCTATGAAAGATAAAAATTTGTCTATTCGAAGACACGATAGTATACGATCGACGGTTTCGAAGTTAACGAGTAAAAGTTCCAATTATGAAGGCGGCCAATGGTTTAAATCTAAAAATAACAGGTGACACGCGACCGGTCTTGCATACATACATATATAGATCGGATCTAATAACAGTCCGTGCTCGAAAAAGTAGGGCAAAACACATTAGAATTGTTCTTATTAGTGGTAGCGTGTCTTTATTTTCTCTCTCTCTCTCTCTCTCTCTCTCTCTCTCTTTGCTTTTTTATTTTTTTTTGCTTTTTTTATTTTTTTTTCTTATTTTTATTCGCATGAAATTCGCATGCCAGGCAATTTCTTTTAAATACCAATACCATACAAACATATACACACATACACACGTTTATAATCTTTAGTTATTTACGAATATATTCATGTACATAGATTTTTTCACGTTCAATACCGAGTACAATAACATGAAACCGAACAAAAATTGTGAAAACGAGTTTACATTTACGAAATTTTCTACAAAAAAAGGGAAACGAAAAAGAAAAGAGAAAAAATATAACAAAGAAAAATGTGTGATTAGTTAAATACGCTATATCTTTGATTTAGGTTAATATCAAATACGAGGAACAAATTTAGATCGTTTTCATTTAGTATCTCGAAATGGTAGAAATCTGAGCAACTAATACTATTAAGGGTAATTAATTCAAGGAGATCGAAGAGAGCAACGTGCTGAAGTAGCCACTCGAGCTCAATCGCTATTGCTATACTCTTTGAATAGTAGGAGGAGGTGGGAGTGAGGGGTTGATGGGTGATGGGTATTGGGTGGCAAGAGGTGGCAGGGGGAAGAGGAGAGGATAGCAATGTGAACTCACTTCGTACTACGTTAAATGCCAAGCAAATAATCAACTTCGCCAGACGAGATAAACCACCCGCGATATCCGAATGACAGTGGAATAGATCCCGGGCTACCGTTATTGATAGATCAATCTGAACGTGTACGTGTTTCCTGGTGTAACCTATTATATGTTACTAACTATACAGAATGAGTTAAAGGAAAAGTTTCTATCATTTGAAATGTCTTTTTAATAATTTAACATTAATTATTAATATGAATAAAATATTTTTTTTATTTCAAAAGGATAATCGATAAAAAATATTGAAGATATTAATGTATGTTATGTATGAGAATATATTTATATTTCTTTTATTTATTAAAGTTTCATAGAAAAAATTGTGATTGATGAATTTTTCCCTTTCTTCATTGCCTTGCTTTATTTTTTAAATTAGCTCAACGGTATAATATTATTTCCTAAAAATGTAATTAAAAAAAAAAAAATCAAGTCTTCAAGACAACTGATATAAATGAATTAAAAATAGTATTATAATTTATTAAACGCAACGAAATGAAGAATGAAAAAATAACTTAAAAAAAAAGAATAACGTTTCGTACGTGCTGCTACGTTCCTCGTATTCAACGAGAAAAGCAAGAAAAAAGTACCTACAAACTGAAAACTAGTCTCGGTCCGAAGGAAAAATAGATACACGTTTCCGGAAATGAATGGCACGTTCGCGATATGGCGACGGTAGGGCCGAGAGTAAAATGAAAGACACTTCCGTTGCAATTTCCTACTGTACCCTATACGTTTTACTCCTATGACGAAAATACGATATCGAACTTTATTATCGCTATCGATTTTGGCTCACGGTTATGCATATTATACTACGAAAATAAATGTAATTTGATGGTAAGAGTGAGTGGATGCAAATATCTCCGAGTTTTTCAATCGCACGGGCGTACACGTTTTTACGATCTACGAAAAAGTAAAAATGAAATGAAATTTTTCATCTTCTAAACGGGAGGAGAAGGAGGAAAGCACTTTATGAACGATTTGCGATTTACAATAGGTCAGGAGCAAATCAAAAAAATAAAAAGAGGAAAAAAGAAAAGGAGAAAAAAATAAAAAAGGAGAAAAAATAAAAAGGAAATCAAAATATAAAAAAAGAGAAAGAGAAAAATTAAAAAGAGGAAAAATAAAAAGCAATTCAAACCAAAAATTTCGGTAACATTCGTATTTCGTTCGGCCCGATCAATAAATCAACGCGGCATCTTCTACGTCGAAAGTTCAAAATGAGAATTATTTCAAAATTTGTGTTACTTGTTGAGAGAGAGAATGTTTTGTTGAAGTAGGAAGAAGAACAAGAGGTGGAGACAAAACGAAGTACATCGTCTTGAATAATACATGAAAGAAAATGTCCCATGGATGATACTACCTCACGAACCAATAGATGCGCATATCGTTTTAAGTTGTTTTCTCTTTTGGTTTATTTTATACAGTGACTCACGAAAGTATTTGAACACTTGCCATGAAATACTTTATTAATTATAATAAGTATATTATAGAATACTTACCGACATATTATTAACATTGAATAGAGGTATGACTCTCTAGATTATATAGGTATAATTTCAAGCAAATCGAAATATATATACAATAGTTATGATTTATTTCTGACAAACGTAACGATTACTGAAGCCACAAAAGTATTTGAACACATCGAACTAATGTCAAGAATTAATGTAAACAAAGTTTTCCCAGTACTAATTGTAAACATTGATTGTCGTTACTTGTAGTTTTATGTACATTTGTTAGTCACAGTCCAGTATTCGTGGTGAAATATTACGATATTTATCATGTGTCCGAAAAAATCTAAAATTTTTTAAAGTAAGAGAATATTAATTGTCAAGTGACGCAAAGAAGGAAAGACACACGGTGAAATAAGTAAATTATTAAAGATAAATAGATCTACGATACATTAGATTATTAAAAAATCGAAATCTGAAGGAATTATAAAAAATAAATACCATTCAGGTCGACCAAAGAAATTAACGGAACGAGAAGAGCTTTAATCCGTGAAATAAAAAAAAATTTAAAGATTCCTGTTACAGAACTTGCAACGATAGTTAACCAGAACTTCAAAAAAGATGTACATCCAGAATTATGTAGAAGAGTGCTACGTAAAAATGATTTTCATGCCATTGTTCTCAGAAAGAAGCCATACATTAGTAATATTAATAAGAAGAAAAGATCAAAATTCGCCGAAGAATTTAGTAGTAAAGATGATTCTTTCTGAAATAAAGTAATATTTTCAGATGAATCGAAATTTTACGTTTTTGGGTCAGACAGACGTAAGTTTGTTTGGAGACAAACAAATACAGAGATGGAAGTGAAAAACTTGTGTGCTACGGTAAAACATGGGGGTGGCTCAATTATGATCTGGGGGTGTATGGCAGCAGGTGGTACCGGGAATTTTATCTTCTTAGAAGGAACAATGGATAAATACAAATATTTGAACATTTTGAAACAAAATTTAGAGGAAAGTGCAAGAAAATTGGGTATTTACGAAGATTGTTACTTTCAACAAGATAATGATCCTAAACATACCGCAGGAATTGTTAAGGAATGGATTATATACAATACCCCTCACATATTAGTTACACTACCACAAAGCCCTGATATTAACCCGATTGAACATCTATGGGCAATAATAGGAAAAGAATTACAAGAATTTAATATAAAATCAAAAACAAGTTTAAAAGACAAAATATTCGAAATATGGAGTTCCATATCACCAAGTGCTGTAGAAAAATTAGTAAAGAGTATGTATAATCGCTTACAAGATGTTATTCATGCCAAAGGTGGTCCTACTAAATATTAAAGACTCAAAAGTTACCTGTTCAAATATTTTTGTGGCTTCAGCAATCTTTATGTTTGTAAGAAATAAATCATAACTATTGTATATATATTTGGATTTGCTTGAAACTATACCTATATAATCTAGAGAGTCATACCTCCATCCAATGTTAATAATATGTCGGTAAGTATTCTATAATATACTTATAATAATTAATAAAGTATTTCATGGCAAGTGTTCAAATACTTTCGTGAGTCACTGTATTTGCAGTAGCACTATCGATATGAATATCACTATCAAATAATATGAGCAATCGATTAAATTTAATCGTTTATTCTTCTCTCTCTCTCTCTCTCTCTCTCTCTCTCTCTTTCTCTCCTTCTCGCTCTATCAGAGATAAAAGATGTCTATTTCAATCCTTCTTTTATTTTTTTACTTTCTTCTTTTTTTTATTTTCTTTAACAGTTTTTAACAGTTTCAATGAAAAACAATTGTATACGAAGAATTAACAGGATCGTGTCAATCGACTTTACGATCTAAGCATATTATCGATTTTGAGGGGAAAAAGGAAAAACAACAGAAAAGAGAGAGAGAGGGAGAGAGAGATAGAGAGAGATAAATAAATAAATAAATAGAAAATACTCGCTGTTAACTGTAATCATTTTTTTCCAACGATTTATGCTACCTGATAAAGTGATAACTCACGCGAGCCATCGTTCATTATAAAAGGAAATCGAAAATTCGAAATGATATGATCTCTTTCATCGAAGTATTTTTCTTTTCCTTCGCGTTTTCTGTTCGTCGTCAAATTGATATCATCATGCTTTACAATCGAAAAATAAATCCAACTAATGATACATAATGCGAGATCTTAAAAGTTAAAACCTAATTGTTTACAATATCGCGGGTAATAAACTTTATTTTTTTGTGTTACAATATTTATTAATAATTTACTTTATTCTTGAATTAACGAATTTATTTTATAATTTATTTTTCATTATTTTATTATATATAGGCTTCATGTTTTTTAAATTATTTATTTATTTCAGATATTGCATATTTATATTTTAAGATGGGATTTTTCTTGAAATTTTATACAAGAGTACTGACCAATTTAACTTATTTATCGGCGAGAAATAACGAAGGGTGATGTATTTTAAGATTTTTACGGCACGATATTAACCGACATTCGGCTTAACCGCATTTCGCGTTAAGTGTACTCGCGATCGTTGCATTCACGAAAACCACTTGTGATAGCAATACGATTATGATTATACCTATATTTGCTCAGATATATATATATATATATATATATATATATATATATATATATATATATATATATGTATACATATATAGATAGATATATCTACACGTGTAGATATTGTAAATGTATAGTAAGTATATCGAATATTCCCTACGATATTTCCTATACGATATTTTGAGTTTACATGAAAGGTTATATAAACGAGATCCAAACTTTACCGTGCCAGGTGAATGGAACTTTTTATAAGGTATCATGGAAAGCGTTAAAACGTTTTAAAAGCTTTCTTGAAACGATGGATTAACACGCGAAAGCCTGAGTATAACGACCCCAATTGTTCGTGTCCTTTCTCAAAAAAAAAATCGTTTCTCAGTTTAATTGATCTGATAATTAAACTCATAGATAATAATTATTAATGAATTTAAAATTTAAATAAATATTGAAACCAAATTGTTATATAACTTACTCGATTTGCATCAAAATATAATAAATAGAAAAAGAAATTTTTCTTAGAAAATATTTTGAGAATTAAATTAAAAAATTCCGATAATTTGCATCTGCGATAGAAAATGTAACATAGATAAACCTTTTTCAATACAACTTATGCAAATAATAAAAATATTATCATAATCAGGCAATCTATTACAATGATAAAATGTCTGTTTATTTTCTATTTCTTACGCTTCGAATTTTTTTAATTCGTGAAATATTTCATGTTTCTTTCTTTTTGAAAACATGTTTTGAAACAAGCTATATACCTAATTTTCTGGGAAATAACTGTCTAGTAAAACTTCAAATGGGATATCCTGTATACAACTATTTTTTTCCACATAACGATGCCACCATATTCATACGAGTAAAAATAAAAGAATAATAATAATAATAATATCGTATAAACATAAACTCCAATAATGCTTTGTTAAGAAGTTTTAACAATAATACGAAATAACAAAGGGACTTATTTTCATTCGATATATTATAAGAATAGATTAACGATGTTTATTTGTGTAAGTTACATTTCAAAATGGACGTTCCTCTTATTTTTCGGTTAGATTAACGTACTCACAAAATATTCGGATCAATTTCTCACGCATGTTAAAATTGTTCTGTCGTGTAAATCTTTTTTCATAGTTTCCCATTAACCTTTAACATTCGAACGTTCTATTATCCGAAAGTTTTGTTATTCGAACAGCCGTTTCGTTGCAATATTTACAGACAATGTTATATTATTATAACAGTTGTATTTCGACCGAAACGAAATCTATATAATAACAATAATCTTGTATTAATAATCTTGCTTTACCACGATTTCCAACAGCCAATTATCACAATGGCAACTAAATAAAAACGTGTAATTCTAACTATTGAAATCAATTACAAAATAATTAAAGAGAGAGAAAAGAAAATGATGGTAGTCCAACGCACTTAACAAGAATATATGGTATCAGCACGTCTAAAATCACACCGATAGGATATTGAAAATTAAAAAAATATGATATTAATAATTAAAAAACAAAAATATGATATAAAAATTATATACAGCATGTAGATTCCGCAGATTAATAGTTACAGTAGGAAAAGTTTAAGGAATCCAAAAAAAATCAAATGTATAAACGATTGAAAGAGGGCTTCGACGTTTTGAGAAAAAGAATATTAAGTCTAATATAAAAAGTTTTGTATGTTAACAAAAATTATGTGATTTACCAGACAAAAACATATAGTATCCTTGAATATCGAAACGAAGTGTAAAATTTGATGATTTCTATTTGAATAAATAAAGTTCAATATAAGAAAAAATTTTTTCTTATAAAATTCTCTTAGTCGGCCATTTTTGTCTCCATTAAACAGTTACGAGAGGCTCATTATTTTTCTAGGATTGTTATTAAAGACTCTAAAAATTTTACGTTATGAGATCTTCATTAAAGAACGTTTACGTGTTGGTGGCATACTCTTAAATTGTGGTATATGCCGATCTCACTCGTACAACTGTGTATAAATTCGTACGCAAACACAGATGCTATCAAGAACTATTATGCAAGGAAATCTTTGTCGATATTTCAATAGAGCAGCTGGTACATTTGACCATTAGTTAAAATTGTGAAATGGAATGAAATGATACGAAATAATATGATATGATATGATATTATATGATATATGATATTCACATGAGGCATACTCACGATCTGAGAATATTCGCGACATGTCGTTTTAAAAACGTATGACCTACTAATGATTATTAGTGTTAATACGAAACATGTTTACTCTTTGAAATGACCTTAAGTGATAAACACAGCTCGTGTAAACACATTAAACAAATACAGACAATCTCTTCTTATAATATGTACTATATCTAACGAGAATCAATCGATTGTTATTTTGTATTTTTGTTATGAATTTCTTGACGATAGGTTTTTTCTTGAAGATGATAGTTTTCTTTTATTCTTACTCGTAGGATATGCCGAAATCGTTATGCGAAAAAAAGAATTTCATTTTGTACGTATATATGTATATATAGTAGATTTTGTACGTATATGTGTTATATTATAATTTATTAGAATAATTTCTAATAATTTCTAATAATTTTTAATTCTACAATAGGATATTTATTTCGTTATATTTATAAAACAAATACAATAATATAAATACACAACCGGTTGAGTCAATAATTATTCAGTTCGAAAATATTATATATTCGAATATGTTCATAAGTCACTCACTGTACGTTATTACGTACGAATGAATTTCGTTGAATTTCCAAAAGTCACACTTGGCTTCTCTGTTTCGGATTCACGAGGACGGATTACGTGCTCGGTCAATTCCGAAGAGTCAGCCGAGCGTTCAACAGTAAACGACGGAACGTATGTATGTAGATATGTATTCCCGTTTGATTCAAAGCTTTCGAAGCTTACTCACCGTAAGCTAATTCTGATCCGACATATATAACAAAAGAAAAAATAAATAGGATATACGAATAAGAAAGAAAGTGAGAAAATGTTCTTAAAAGCGACCGTTTTACAGATAAAACGTCTGAAAGAAAAAAAGGAGAGGCTAAAACAAACGGTTTTTCTTTCTCGTTGTCGTCGTCGTTTCGCAAAGCTCAATCGAAGATTTTCTATCCTTTACTAAAATCCCAAAGGATATTCCAGATCTTGGCGCGAAGCTTTTACCTTATCGTACCTTATCGAAACGGACAGGAAATCGCGAGTAATAATATTCCTAATACGATAGACAACACGACCATTTATTTCTGATTCAATTTTCCGAGTGAAATGTTGTTGATATCTAGAAAATAGTTTTCACTTTTATAAGGGTATGCATGATACGTGGGTGTATATATATATATATATATATATATATATATATATATATATATATATATATATATATATATATATATATATATATATATAAAGAGGAAAAAGAAAGAAAGAAAAAAGAGGTTTACTTCAATGCTCGAGAAACATTAAAGTATAATCGATCAAGTATCGAACAACCAATTCTCTTTCATCTGAATTTTCAAGTATTTACTCTTCTCAAATTTATTATGTAGAGGATAGATCATAAGTAATACTTTATGATCATTTGCTCTTTAATAATGGGCAATACTTTTTCGTTAACATCTAAAGTGCTTTGAAATAATGAATAGATAGAAAATTAATATACTACATTGTAAATTTGTCAAAAATTTGTTTAAAGAACTACCATATAAACAATGTATTGTATACTCTTTCAATTTAAGTTTTCTGTATCAAATCATATTATAATAATCGATATATATTATATACGTCTCTTTTACATACTGATCGATAACATCGATACATTAATTTCTTTTTATTTTGTATTTATCCATTCCAAAGATTTAATCAATTTCAAATAGGAAATGATCGCTTTTTACGTGACAAACATTACAACGCAATCGGTTTAAAATATTTGAGGATAAAAAAGGAAAAAAAAGGAAAAAAGAAGAAAGTGTATTTCCTAAATGACAAGAATCGTTTTCTGTACTTACACAGTGAAATGATAGACGAAGCAGAGCCACCCACCGGGATGTTCAAGGAAAACATAAAGTCTCTCTTGAAAAGTCTTCCCCTTCTTATGATGGAACACGTATTTTGCCTTGAAGGCCTGATCGATAGGTAAATAAATGGGATAGTAAGGATCAGGTACACCAGTTTGATCAGGGCTAGGTGGTTCTTCCTCGGTACCGTTCACCTCGTTTTCGATTATGTCGTCTTTGCTTTTCTTTCTTCTATGTTTTCTCTTCATAGGTGTAGGCACTCGTTTGTGATGCGCCTCGCCAAAACGTGGCGAACGGAAACGACGTAAAAATGTGAATCTTCGTGTAGGCGAGGGGGGTGACTCTTCCATCGGTGCACCGTTGTCCTCGGTGTCCTCTGTCTCGCTTCCTGCGGTTTTCAAGGCCGTGTCCTCCGATTCAAAACAATGTTCAATCTCAGCGAGCTCATCCTCGCTACCTTGAAGGGCAGCATATACCGCCGAACTGCTACTACTGCATCTTTTATCCGCAAGCCTAGAGCATTGGTCCTTGCTTCGTGGAAGACTCTCGTTGTCGTACGCGTCACCTGGATAATTCCAGGACATTGCCAAGCTTTTGTGCACGTTATATGCGCTATCGTATACCGACCGTCCCACTGATCGTTCGATTGATTAAATATCCTAATTCTGTATCATCTATCTCTTAAATATCTTTTTTGATTTCATTTATGTATCTATACGGCGAATAACTATAAAGTCCCAATTATATCGTTTCTTCTTTTACATCAGATTTCAGACCGACTTTACTTTGAATCGTATTTTTAAAAAAAGAACATTCGAATATTTTTTTCGTTTTTTTTTTTCTTTTTCTATTAATCATGCCTTTTATCTACCCCTCTTTTGTTTTTAACTAATCCAATTGATCTACTTGGTTGAGTTTCTTTATTTTATCAGTATTTAGAAATAATATTCAAATATTTTCTTTCCATTAATCGCGCCCTTTATTTGTCCCGTTCCTTTATTAATTAATTCAATCAATCTGCTTTACTTTGTTCATTGATATGTAAAAGGAAAAGAAGAAAAGAAAAAATAAGAAAAGAAAACCATTGACACTTACAAAAATGTTTCATTAAACGAAAAACAAATTCGTAAAATTTTACATGAGCAGCTACCATCTACAATATATGTATTCAAAAATCTTTCTATAGAATGCACGTAGATACATACATACATACATACATACATACATGCATGCATGCATATATATATGTTCATTCTGTATAGACGCTCACGTTTCTAATTTTCTCGTTTTAAGCTTCCAACATTTTTGTTTTTCTGGATCTACTACTCTGGTAGGCCTGACCATTTGTTGGTCTCGACTACTTGAAGCACGTTCTTTCTCTTTATTTACGCTTTCATTTCTTTCGAAACACCGTCTATCATTTTTTCCTAAGTAACTACATTCTCCATACTTGCCTTTTCGTCTTTCTATACGTACATATGTCTTATTCTCTCTCTCTCTCTCCCTCTATCTCTCTCTCTCCCTCTCTCTCTCTCTCTCTCTCTCTCTCTTATATCACGTATATCACCTATTGTATATTGTGCAAACAAGTAATCATATCTTTGTAAGAAACGATCGAAGGAAACTCGTCGTTTTGTGGTAAGTATCCAATATTAACGAACGATCTTACTCTTTCTCTCTCTATCATTCGAATGACAAATGTAACAAATAATCCAACAAAGATTCCTACCGGAGCGATTCCTTCTTCGAGATAGTGGCTTTAACGTGTAGGAGATAATTGAAGCGAACCAGCTTCAATCGAAGACCTCATCGTAATGGACTTCCGTCCCAGGCCCATAGAAAATCGATCGCGATGGTTGCTCGTATAACTAGAAATGAGATCGGGTATGCATGTATGTATTTGTGTGTGTATATGTATATGTATGTAAGTATATATGTCGTATGTATGTACATACGTACGTACATAGACATAAGCGAAAGTAAATCGATTCTATGCATAAGTATTGTTGCAGCTTGAATCAAGTATAACACTCGTAAAAAGTGGCTCTTTCGCGTGTTCTATCACGTCCTCAAAATATTATCGATAGGTAAAGCAAAAAATATGTGAAGAATTTCCGAGGATCATGAAACTGATCGAATATTTAAAGTCATCTTGCAAGGATCCCAAGTATTATCAATATTTAACCCTCCATAATCCACTTATTTCATGTGTATAAAAGAAAATTATACGGATTTTATATAAATTTTAACATTCATTTACAATGTTACCACTCATATTAACACTTAATAAATTAAGGCTATATACCGCTTTATATTAACGCTATATTTTCATTGATATAGTTTAACATAATTAAATAATATAAATTAATAAACACTATAAATTAATATATACTGTAATCTGATCTTTTCTTTTTTTGTCTAAAAAAAAACATAAAATAAATTATAATGCATTACGTGAAATTCATAATACAACTTATATGAGTATAACAATAGTATACTATGCAGAACTTATACTTAAGAAAACCATTTGATAGGAAATAACAATTAATTTTATTAGCAAACACGTAACATTAGAATTAAAAAATATGGTTTTGTGTGTGTGTGTGTGTGTGTGTGTGTGTGTGTGTGTGTGTGTGTGTGTGTGTTGTGTAAGAACGTGATATTTCATAATTACACATAGCGTTATAGAAGGTTAAAAGCATTATTATTACTTTTTTCTTCTAATTCCTAATAATAGTTCTCTTATAATTTTCTATTAAAGTTTCGACTTTTTTATATTTCTTCTTTTTAATTAAAGTAAAAGACAAAATACTATAAAGAGAGAAAGAGAAAGAGAGAGAGAGAGAGAAAGGAAATGGAAGATATTCTTCGTCCCTAAACCGCATGGGATAAATTGCTATCGATCTCGTTAAAAACAAAGACTCAATAACGATGTAGCGTTAATTTCTTGTCTACTACTTCAACGACATGAACATTTTCTTTCATAGGTACTACGCCATGTGGTTTAATTAAAAAACTCGTCGAAAGTATCTCGTTTTTCTTTGTGAGTCTTTCTACTATCCTATTCAACAGTAAATAGATAAATCATTCATCGGGTTTAGATTATTCAAATATTTGATGAAGGCCTAGACGCCATTTGTGCAATTCTAATATCGAAATAGAGAAGAATGAGAGAGAAAGAGAGAAGGATAGCGACATGATAACTAGCCACATAGTAATCACATATTGTACGATCATCTTCATCATAATTTTATTAAAAATTACTCATCGTCTTCATTCTAGTGTTATACAAAAAGAAAAAAGATAAAAAAGAAAGTAAATTCGTGTACATTATTTTCTTTCTTTTCTCGTAGTGTCAAATAACTGAATATGTATAGAAAAGTAAACGCAATTATGGGATAAACGATTATACATTTTACATTTATCAATATAACGTCTATACATACACGCACGCAGGCATACATGTTGTGTGTGTGTGTGTGTGTGTTAAATATGTGTGTATTAAATGTGTGTGAATATAATCTAATTGAAAGCAATTTTCCCCAAGACCGATTAATTTTTCACGCTGATCCATCACTTCGATATATCCTACGAGAACACGGGAGTAAGGAAAGAAAAAAAGATGAGAGCCAACGAGAGATTGGGACGAAAAAATACGAAAGGTAGTAAAAGAATAAATGAATGAATGAATGAATGAATGATAGAATGAATAAATAAATAAATAAATATAAAATTCAACTAGGATGTTATTTTTCTTTCTTTTCGTTGATGAATGACACGAAATTATACGCGAAGTCACGTATCTTTTCTCGATACATTTCTCAACGGTTACAAGCACATTTCTTTTTTTCATTCCTACTATAGATATAAAGAATAAAGAAAAGGAAAGAAAGAAAGAAGGAAATAGAAAGTAAGTAGGGGAAGAACATAGGATGATCGAAAGAAGAAAGTCAATTCAACGGATGTTTTCGAAAGTGCCTTGAAGATGTACGAATCTTTTCTAAAAAACATACAAAAATCGAGGAAATAGAAAGAGAAAGAAGGAGAAAAAGAAAAAGAGAGAGGGTGAGAGAGAAAGTCATAAAGAAAAGAAGAAGAAAGAAACGAAAAGAGACGAACAAAAAATGAAACAATGTCGATGCTTTTAACGTTTTTCCTTTAATCGGAATTTCCAACTGACGAAACGAGGGAAGGAAAAGAAAACCGGAAGCGGAAACAGACCGGAGGAAGAAGGAAATAGTGATACTTAGTCGGCTCCTATCAAAAGAGACTTTAACGCGTTCGTTCCATGGATGATGAGCTTAAGCATTAAACGGAAAATGAGGTTTCATTCCATCTGACGAGAATTCAATAATTTCGTAGACGTTTCTTCGGAATAAAAAAGTAAAAGAGAAAAAAAAACGAGTTAAAAAGATCTCGCAAGCAAGTTCGTAAAAGTTAAGTTTTTTTAAGTTCAATCAAAATTCGATAACGAGATTGGAGTGACAATTGTTTATTTATTTTAAATAAATTGATTTGAAATAAAATTATTTTAAAATATCATTTATTTAAAAATTTTTGTTCTCATTAAATCTCCATGATGAATCATATTTCTTTTTCGCGACACAGTGTTCGACGGAAAATTAATTTTTCGACGAAAATTCTCTATATATTGCAGATACATATATGTATACTTACAAACAAAAAAATAGATTAATATTCTGTATTAATAAAAATGAAATGTGATATAATTTTTGAAAACAGGATTTTTTCTCTGTTCTTTCATTTTCTTTATCGTATCTAATCCAAATCTGACGAAAATGAGAAAAAAATTGATTTTTACAATTATTTTCGTCCGTTAAATTTGGTCCCATAATTTTACCCAAATTATCCATCAATTTTTTCTACAAGTTATATCTACTTATGGAAATATATAATTTAATCTTCATAGAAAACAATATAAAAACCGTTGAAAAGGTTTAATCACGTGTTCATTTTCTTTTTATTACTTCTACCGAACCTGGTAGACTTATTTTTAAGTTTACCACCTGTCTAAGTTCCCATGTCACCGATCTAATCGTAATACTCGCGTTACGTATTATGAACTACCGCATAGAACTATGGCAGGAACTATGGAAGGTCAATGGCGTACATATCTCGATTAATCATTTAATATCAATTATGCGATTGCTATCGTACCATTTAATGGACAACTCTTACGTAACAAGTACAGACGCTTTGAAAACAGTTGCTTATAATTTCGATCCCATCTGTCCCTTGTCAAAATGTTATATATATAATAAAACTTATAAAAAAAAAAATATATATATATATATATATGTATATATTTATATATATATACGCAAAAAAAATATATATATATTTATATATATATATATACGCATAAAAAATTCGACGAAAGTTGTTTTTAGCCTCAATAATTTCAATAAGTAACTCGACGAAAGCGGTTCAATGTTCAAACCACCATCGATAACACCGATTGATATTTAATTAATTTCCTATTACCTCGTCGTACAAGCAAATCCGCTCGATGTTGCTCGATCTCGATAAATAAACGAATAGAATTAATTGACAAAGATTTATCCAATTGTACTCATTAGTACGCTCGTTTTTAATGAAATCCTTTTGTTTCCTAACCAACTAATAAAATCACATCCACGATTTGACATTAAATTATGTCGTCCAATAGACGACGTATTTTTTTTTGTCGTTGAAACGATTCGTTGTTTATTCGTTCGTTCGTTTTAATATCACAGGAAGTAAAAGGAAGAGAGAAAGAGAGAGAGAGAGAGATACATAAAATGAAAGAGATAGAAAGAGAAAATTCAATGCGAACGATCAGTGGGAATACAACGGTTGTTGCATCGTTTCGGCGGTACTCGATTTTATCAAGTGCGCAATTTTTCTTTCACGAGCGTTAATTTCAATCTCCCATGACAATTTTTCAAACGCCGCCGCTCTCAATACTGCATATTTTCAAAATACGAATTCGCGACACGAGCTAATGAAAATAATATCTAAGTTTGTATGTGTGTATATATATTGACGATAATAATTAACGAACACTCACGATGGTTGCCCGTCAATTTTCGATCGGAATCGTTAAAATATATAAATTCTATTTGCATGGAAATGAGACACGGTCATTAATTTTAATGAATATCGATGACAAACGAATTCAACGTGTACAATTAATCGAAGAACACGAAGAAAAAGAAAAAAATATATAAAAGATAAAAAAACGATGTTATATCTATAACGAATTATGAAAACAAAGGAAAGGCTAAGAAAGCAATCACTTCGGACTTGCAATGTCTTTCGTTTATCATTAAGTTCGTCAAAATAATTATATGCACGTTCGTTAAGTTTAATGAGAGAAGTACTTTCATCGTACGTAATACAACCCTTTATATTCTTGAATGAGTTCAAAAGTTTTTCCATGTATAAATATACGATGGAACACAAGCCTATCTAGTATCGTGCAACGTCGAAAACGATCTGAACTTTCGCGGGAGATTTTCTATTGACGCTCGTATCTAGTCAATCGAGTGTGATACGCTCTTGATTGACACATTGACTGCCGTGGCTAATATCATTAACAAATTCGATATTCAAAATTTCATTGAAAATAATTGTATAAAACGAAATACAAA
>OU426994.1:11005692-11183192 GCA_911387935.1 Dolichovespula saxonica | reverse complement strand
TTTTGGGAGGAATCAAGTTTACCTAATATTTAACCTCGATTTGCAGAAAACAAGAGAAATGAAATTAATATTTCTATTAATTTGACAGCGGACAAAGATTTTTTCTTCTTTGAAAAAAAAAAAACAAACAAAAAGAAAGAAAAAAGAATGCACAGAAGGCTGTACACCTGTGAAAATATTATTCTCCTAGAAGATTAACCTAAGTGCGAAGGTGTAATTTCTTGAAAACGTGGGCCGATTATGTTCCTCGAAAAGCAAGCACATTTCTGTCTCTCTCTCTCTCTCTCTCTCTCTCTCTCTCTCTCTCTCTCTCTCTCTCTCTCTCTCTCTCTCTCTCTCTCTCTCTCTCTCTCTCTCTCTCTCTCTCTCTCTTCTCCCCCTCACCAAATTGAAATGTCGGAATCTTAGCAATGCCCTTTGGCTTTATAGAAAATTTCACAACCCTTTTACGGGTAACATGTTAAAGTGTTATCAAACCAGAAAGATTCTCTATTCACGTTTCAGTATCACCATTATATTTCCTTCTTGCAATTATATTCCTATTCGTGTACGCTTATGATTCGTTCTTCCTTTTTCACTTTTCACTTTTTCTATTTTTCTCCTTTATCTTTCTCTTTCTATTTCTATTTCTCTTCTCTTTAATTGTAATCAAAAATCGTTCGTACGAGTTTAAATTTCGATGTGAATAAAATCTTGAAATCCTTTTCTGATTGAAGCTCTTTTACAAATAGAAACAGAAAAATAAAAAGAAAAAGAAAATGAAAGCTATTATTTTTAAACGTAAAAATTCATTTTTTGATTGCACAAAATTATACGAGATTACCATCGTAAAAAGCAGTTTTACGTATATAATATGGATAAAAAATATTAGCATGCTAATTAAAATCGTATTACTTTTTATAGACCGAACGAAGGAATAAAAACAATATGATAAAAAAGAGAATAAAAGAAGAAGAAAAAACGAAAGAAATATAGAGCTCTGAATTTTTCAACAGACATGAAGAAATTAGTATGTGTGTAGTAACAATAAAATATACACCATCGCACTTTCTAACATTGTTTATGAAAACAAATAGCTATTATACCGCCATTATATCGTAAAAGTCAACATTTTAGTACTATTTTAAAGTTTTTCGAATAAAATTAGATCGCCCTACGAATAATCGATTTTTATGATATTTAAAGAATGTAGATTGTACAAGCTAATTTAATATCTAACTACTACTTACGTGCTTCCAAATATAAGTTTATAAAATTATGATTTAAAAGCACTAAATCAAAGATCCTTTGAAGAAAAATTATTTTATACTTTTTATCGTCGCGAAAAAGAAACACATTTTTTTATTATTAATAATATACATGAACTTTCCGATTATATAACTATACTCCAAAATTCAAAGGCTTTGGTTCGATCTATAAAAAGAAGTTATTCTTTTTTAAATAACACTTGAAATCTTCTTCTCATTTTTTTCACGCTGTATCTTTACATCTTTTATTTTATAGTCAATCGTACAGAGATTTTCTCATTAAACTTTATCCCTTAAGAGTACTTCCAGGAAAATAAAAAAGACAGAGAGAGAGAGAGAGAGAGAGAGAGAGAGAGAGAGAGAGAGAGAGAGAGAGAGAGAGAACAATAACGTTCTACTTTCACCGTCGCTTGCTAAGAAAAATAAATATCTTTTTTCTTTTTATTTCTTATTACACTTTACTTAAACTTTCGTAAGTACATTGATGTAAGTACTTGTAAAAAAAAAAAATAAGAAAGAAGAAAGATACAGTAATTTATGAACTCGAGACAATTACACCAATAGAAATTTTTATAATTATTCCCACCGCAGGAAAAAAAAAACAATTTTCAAATTTTTCGAACCTCCCTAAGTATAATGAAAAATAAAATGTGATACGATCTTGTAGAATTTCAATGGTAGAAGGAAACGAATTGAGGGTTATTGTTTTTCGATAAGATATCAATTTTTATGGAATTATTTTTATGGAATATATTTTCCCACAAAGATTTCTTTCAAGTAAATAGAAAAAACTACATTATCGAATTTAATATTCGAGATACGTAGCTATCAATAAACAGATAATATGAATAACAACGATAGTCATCTATTACATATGTAAGTTTGATTTAAAAAAGAAAACAAAACAAGACAAAAATAGTAAAAGAAAAGAATATTTGAAATTATCGTATACCCTAACTTTTACTTTTACAAAATTCGATAATTCATCAAGATAATTGAAATAATTATACAAACACACTAACCATAAATACTTGTAGAATTTTAATAGGTAATTATTATACAAACGATTATATAACTTGTTGATTCGATCGATTCGCAATAATAATCGTTTCAATACTCTAGAAGACATAATTTTGTATATAAACGATGAAATTGAATTTCCCCGAAGAGAAATACGAAAGATCGCCTAAGTTTTTTTTTTTACGATGGACATCGCGATAAAATATCGTACGACATTTATAGCACTGAAAAGTGATACTAGACGTTACTTTAGGAATAATTCAATGAAAAAGACAATGGAAGATGTGATCTTAACTTTTCATCCCATTTTATACCATCCTTTCACGATCCCTTCGTAAAATATATACGCATACGCACACATTCATATATATATATATATATATATATATATATATACATATATATATATATATATACATATGTGTGTATATGTATGTATGTCTGTATATACATATATACAGTGTCCCAAAAATTAGAATGTCTCGTGAAGGACTGAACTTATCAGAAAAAAATCTTGTTTACAAATTTGTTCGACCCGAAATGACACATCATATGATATTAATTTTTCTTTTGTTGCAAATCATATGATGAATGAAATTTCAAAGCCAAATTCATTTTTTTAAATCGAACTATATATATATTTGTTTTCCTTTTTTTTCATAATTCAACGATATTTCTTGAAAGGAATTCAAAGACCTGCCGTACATAAGGTTACTTATTATAATAAAATATTATAAATTATATTATAAATTTATGAGTTCCTAAAGAATATAACTCCGTATCGTTGATAGTCGGCTGTTAAGCTACATGCTCTAAACAAAGGCCAAACTTCATATTTCTCTTTATGCTTCTCAAATTACCGACTTAAGTAAATGAAGCTTATTTCGTTAGGAGTTCGGTTTTTGTTGCTATAACATGCAACCTAACGATCCGGAAATCAAAAATTCGTTGGACTCTTTAGAAACTTACAAATTTATAATATAATTTGTAATATTTTATAACAATTAACCTAATATAGCACTATGTTGAATTCGGATTCATAAAACGGAAAATATATGATTTTATTTAAAAAGATGAAAAATAGCGAATGAATTTGATTTTGAAATTTTTTCCCGTTATCTGATCTATTAAAAGAAAAAATAATTAACATCATACGATGCATTCCCTTCATACCAGACATATTTCTGAAGAAATTTTTTCAGAAAAGATTAGGTCGATTCAATCCTCACGAGATATTCCAATTTTTCAAGATAAACGGCTCTCTGTACATATATATACACATACTCCTTTGAACCCTTGTTTAAATTTACGAAGATAGCTAGAAGCATTCGGTAAATTTCATGAATAGCCCATACCTACATTTCCATATTCTCATTAATTTTCCTTTATTACTTCGACGATACAATGTGAATGGGACCAGAAAGGAATGGTGGGCGAGGGAAGGAGAAGCAAAAGGAAAAGAAAATAAAAAATAGATTCCATTAAAATCGTTGAACATTTTTAACTCATATCTTCGGTTTAATAATTCTTTTTCGTCGAAGAATTACCCATAAACGCACTGTATATTAAAATTTGTTACTAAATGTCTGCATTAAATAAGGAAAAGAAAAAAAAAAGAAAAAAAGAAAATAAGAGCGAACGATTAACGTTCCCATTGTTAATGTACGAGAATAAAGTGTATAGAAATTATTTCTTCCTCTAGTCCATTGCTGGAAAGATCAGCCAACCAAAGATTTCTCTAAGATTCATGTATCAAACTCGATGGTTCGATCTTGGTTGGTTTGACAGAAAAGAAAAGAAAAAAAGAAGAAAGAAAAAGAAGGAGGAAAAAGAAAGAAAAAGTAGCAATTATGCTCTTTCATCTTTTCTTCATGCTTTCTTAAGGATTTTCACAATGAATAAAAATCGTCTCTGGTGAAATAATCCTTTGTTTTACGCTAAGGAATGGCTGAAAAGAAAGAAAGAGAAAGAGAGAGAGAGAGAGAGAGAGAGAGAAAGAGAGAACGGTGGAAGTGTCGTTATTTCTTCTTTTTTTTTCAAGTCTTTCGTTCTTTCTTTCTTTTTCCTAGGTAGATACATAGATACATACACTTGACCTTTCGTTATTAACACATCACACGTCGGTGTGTTTAATGTCATCCGTCGACAGTTTTATTGTTAGGCAATATTGTCCAAATATTTATTTCTATAGAAGGTCGGAGGATTTAACCGTCTCTATTAAAGATATGTAGTGATTTACAAATCACAAGTTCATACATACATATATCATATATTTTTTAACTCTTATTTCATTTTTTACATCACGAAATTAAAATAGTTCATATCATTATATCCGAATTAATAATTCAATCCATTAATTTTTGTCAAGTATAAATTATATTTATTATATATATATATATATATATATATATATATATATATATATATATATATATTTCGAACCTTTTTAATTTCAAATAAATACGTCCGTATCAAATAAATACGTCGTGGCGAAAACTACTTCAACCTACAATAACGATCTCCATTTTGATCGTAAGAAATCATTCGTTCTCTACCGTTACGTATCGTTAACAAATTGATGGTTAAATAATACCGAGGGAAAAAAGGTTCTTTCTTTTCTCTCTCTCTCTCTCTCTCTCTCTCTCTCTCTTTATCTATCTTTCTTTCTCTTGTTTCCCTTCTATTCTTTGTTACGCGTCGATCGAAATGGCCAAGAAAAAATGGAGAGTAATTGTAATGGTCCCTCTTAATGTGAACCTTCTGAACGACCTTCGTTATATTTGTACCAGAAGTATTTTCACTGGGATAATAAAAAATGTTTTTGTCTATCTACTTTATTCCTGTTTTTTCTTTCTTTCTTTTTTTTATCTACGAATTTTTAAGAGAATTTCATTGAAATCGATGTTACGATCGTAACTTTGTTCATGCATACGTATTTGCAGTGGAGGATAAAAGTATTCGTACAGTAAGTATGTGAAAAGACAAAGATCTGTATTTTCTACATTATTGATCAGATTGACATAAATTAGTTCACATGTTATTTGCTAACATTAGTAGTAAGTAATATAAATAAACAAAAGTTAATTATAATCCTTGATCACTTTAAAAATTTAATTTTTCATCAAATGGTGAAATTTCACTGGGACATAAGTATTCGTACAGTATTATTTATATTGATAAATATAAGAGATATATTTGATAAGAAAAGTGCAGGGAAAGAAGAAAGTGCAAGGAAACGACTTTAGAAGAGCGAAAAATTATTATAATTTTATTCAAGGAGGGTAAATCTTACGCAAAAATAGCCGAAATATTAAAAAGAAGTCGTTCGACGATTCAGAGTATAATAAATAAATTTAAAACAGAAGGAATAATCTAGAAAGAAGTGGTAGACCTCGAAAATTGAGTTTAAGAGAAGAACGAAAAATTGTAAGAATTATTAAAAAAATAAAAAACCAGATACCAGTGCATCTGAAATTGCATCAAAATTCGGGAACAGATGCGCAATGAAGTACATCCGAAAACAATTCGAAGAATATTGCATAGAGCAGAATATAAAAGTAGAGCCACACGACGGAAACCATTCATCAATAAAGTTAATAAGAAAAAGAGACTGGAATTTGCAGAAAAATATATAAGTGTAAACAATGACTTTTGATATAACGATATATTCTCAGACGAATCTAAATTTAATATTTTTAAGTCAGATGGTTGCAAAAGGATATGGCGAAAAGCAAATACTGAGCTGGACCCAAACAATATTCGACCGACTGTGAAACATGGGGGAGGAGGTGTCATGGTGTGGGGGTGCATCGCTGCAAATAGGGTTGGACAATTAGTTATAATAGATAAAATAATGGATAAACATCTATATTTAAATATTTTAAAGGAAAATTTACAAAGAAGTGCGGACAAATTAGATATTGGAAGTACATTTTATTTCCAACAATACTGCGACCCAAAACATAGGGGAAACATAGTGCGCCAGTGGTTGTTATACAACACTCCGCACATGTTAGTAACTCCCCCGCAATCATCTGATATAAATCCCATTGAACATGTATGATGGGAACTCGAAAAAAGAGTAAGAAAATATAATATAACATCGAAAGAACATTTAAAAGAAATTAAAAAAAAAAGAGTGGGATAGTATAACACCGGATTTAAAAAAAAAAATTAGTATTATCAATGCCGAACAGATTAGGTGAAGTTATTCGCCAAAAGAGGAATCCTACGAAATACTAAAAATTACATTTATATTAATTACTAAGATATACGAATACTTATGTCCCGGTGAAATTTCACCATTTGACGAAAAATTAAGTTTTACAAGTGACCAATGATTATAATTAACTTTTGTTTATTTATATTACTTACTACTAATGTTAACGAATAGCATGCGAACTAATTTATGTCAATCTGATCAATAATGTAGAAAATACAGATCATTTATTTTCACATACTTACTGTACGAATACTTTTGTTCCCCACTGTATGTACTTACATTCGTTCATAGATACACACACATACACGTTGTACCAAAATAGTTTTTTCTTCTTACAATTGGAACAATAAATAATGTTTTCGTTCATCTGTCTATCTGTCATTCTTTTTCTTACAAAATTATTGAATTTTTTTCAATGGAATTGATATTACGGTGAAACATTCATAAAACACGCGCGTGTGCGCACACACACACGTCCATATGCACCTTCATATAAGCATTCATAACGACATCTTACGATGTTCACGATAAGATAATTCAATTGGAGATTAACATAGGGAAGCATTTAATTTCATAGGATATACCACCTCGGAAAAATCAACATCTTTCAAATATCGAATATTTACTACACGTAATATTAAAAGGTAATGTTAAAATCACAAAAGAAAAACGAAAAGAAAAAAAAAGAAAGGAAAAAAAAGGAGAAGAAAAACATTTATTCGAACGTACTCGTATATTAAGTGATTGAAATTTGAATTCGGTGGAAAACGAGAGGTTTGATCGATGATTAAATTAATGCCTTGATACTGACAGACATAATCGGTAATAGAAAAGTTCGAGTTTATCCTAAAAGAGAAATATCAGTATATATCTTTGCGAAAATAGAAATGTCGAACTACAAGAGAAAAAGAGAAAGAAAGAGTAAGAATAAGGATCAGAGAAAGAGAGAATAAGTAAGGGGGAGAGAGAGAGAGAGAGAGAGAGAGGGAGAGTGATAAAGACGATCATTTAAAATAATCCACCTTTCCTTGTTAAATGTTATGATTATATTACACCATCAGAAATAGTTCAGGTAACTACTTTAGTAATATTTCTGATTTTAATCTAAGTCGTGCTATTTACTGCATCCTGAATTGATAATATACGTTCATGTTTGCACTTCAACATAAACTATAAATGAAATTTTTTACATATAACGGGTTTTTTTTATTTTTAATAAAATTTGCTAATAATATAGATATCCAAGAAATACGATATAACTAAATATCTTCTCAGCTCTAATCGATCAAGGCAACCATACGAATCGAAAAATCTCTTATCGTTTTTTCATCCTTGCCGTTTTTCAACAAAAAAAAAATAAAACAAAAAAAAAGAAAGATAAAACTTTTGTGTAATAAATTCTTATCAAGCTGTTGACAACTTATTTTCTCGGTGGAATCGTTCATAAAAAAGTGGCAAGCGTTTCGTAAGCGTGTCAACCAAGAAAATGGATATCAATTATATTTTCGAAGGAAAAACTTTCTTGTTGGTTAGGGACTTTTTTTTAAAGAAGAGTACTGTAGGGAGTGTATATTAATTAAGATTATGTTACTCTTAACATATGTTACACTCCTAACAATTGTTCTCGAGAATCACTTTCATGGAAAATCTAGAGATTTACAAGAAAATCTTCTTTCACAATTTTCGAAAATATTTGTTCTTTATATTTTCTGATTCTCGAAAAAAATTGTTAGAACATTCGAGAAATTTGATTAATTTTTAGTAAATATAATTATATAAATTTAAATAATTCTGCATATTCGTATTTTTATTTTTTTCTATGTCAAAGTATTTAAGGGATCAATTTAGTTATCTTGTGAGAATTTCTCGTTTTTTTAAATCTAGCAATAATTGACATTCAAATAAAATAGTTCTAGATTTCAGTCGGTCATTCTGAACTTGAATTTGATAGTGATTACGTCTTATGTAACAATTATTCTGTAGTTTGTATTTTAATAAATTCTGTTTTTAACGCGCCATATTTATTCTCTCTCTCTCTCTCTCTCTCTCTCTCTCTCTCTCTCTCTCTCTCTCTCTCTCTTTCTCCCTCTCCCCTATTATTTTACATTATATATATATAAACAAATTCAGTATAGAACACCTCACGCGTTGTAGTACAATAATCATTCACACAACATAAAGTATCCTTATTTAGCTCGTGTTGCTGGACTAAAACTTTTCAGTTAAGGTTCCAAATTTATTTAATTAATCCATACCACAAGATATTTCATCTTCCAGTCAAACTTTCTTGTAAAACAAGAATATATATTCCAAATCATTCATTCTGTTTGTGAATTTCAAAAACAGGCGCAAACTACCTAGTGAAAAATACTTTAAAAATTAGTTAGTATTAACACTTTAAATATATTAACACCGATATTTTTGTAAATTTCAACAAAAAAGAAAGAACAAAAAATTCAGTACTCGTAAAACAAATATTACTATTTTTACGATATAATTAAAACACAAACTATCTTTTCAATAATAACAATTAAAAGATTAAATAAACCAACAAACGGATATACGAAACACAACACAACATCGTTTGTTTTCACTTTTCACATATTGTTTTTTTTCCCTTATTAAAACAGATCTTTCCTCAACTAAATCATTTTTCCTTGTTTAGATTTACAAGGTTCTCGAGAATATCCGAAAAGGAATCTTCAATCTCGAGAAATAAATTAATTACTAATTCAGGAATTCCCGAATATCAAGAAAACAAGAAGTTCAAGAAAGCACAAATCTTCTCACTCCTCCGCCTCCCCCTCCCCCCTCTCTCCCTCTTTCATTCTCTGTGAACCCTCCGATTCATTCTTGAACTTATATTTCTGCATAAGCTTATCCTTTGCAGTCGATATTACATAATCCTTTCGTAGTTCCTTTTCATAAGCACACACTTCTTGATACGAGAAGCCTTTTTATTTCCCATTCAATGAAAGACCTCGTGGTCCCTGACTCTTGATAGCTCTCTTGAAGAAGCTTCTACATCAAGATATTCTCTTACCTACACTCTACTTTACTTTACTCGAAGGAATCCCCAAACCTTCGAAGTCCATGTTCGACACCTTTGCCATACGATCAGGCAATTTCATGAAAGAGAGACAGAAAGTGAAATAAAGAGAGAAAGGGAGAAAGAGAAGTATTAAAGACTCCGATTTCTTAATGATATTTCATACTCGAATTACAAGCCAGAACGAGATAAAACAAGAAAAACCTAAACTTTTTCTGGCCAAGGATAAAAGCCATTCAGAAACCACCTTTAAAAGAGTGAGTAGTGTGCACTCGAAATTACTCATCATCTTAATAATCATTACGTAGAGATAATAACACTTCGGATCGTTTGTTATAAACGAATAAGAAAAAAGAAAGAAAAAGAAAAAAAAGAAGGAAATGAAAAAGAAATATTTCTCTCTAAATTGAGAAAAATTTCACGATTTACTTTATTATTACATTTATTAGATCGAGTCATAAATACGATTCTGTTTTATTTTAATAAATCTTTTATCTTATCGCCGAATCGATCGCGTAGAAATAATGTGTTTCCGTATCGAAAAAGAGCAAAAAAAGAAAAAAGAAAAAGAATAATCATTCGTAAGAAAATAAAAAAGGAAGCTTCCTATCTACAAGAAAACCTCGAAAATGTTACAAGAGCTTTTATGCGTTGAGAAGATCGTACGTACTCCGTGGGATAGTTTTTGTAAACTTTAGACCGAAATTGCAAGTGACTTTTGCCAGGATCATGTAAGCATGTACGCAAACGGTGAAAGAAGTTCGTTGTGAAATGCTAAATACCTCCGACGTTCCGCGTGTCTATTTATAGAGACGACCCGATCGATAGTCGCCCAGTATAGAGAGGTATGAGTGAGAAAGAAAGATATAGAGAAACGAGAACGAGAACGAGAAAGAGAAAGAGAGAGAAACAGGAGAAAGAGAGAGAGAGAGAGAGCGTGCCCCAGAACTCTTATGCATCGCTGCCCGCACCAATTTCATCCTGCCATTTCAACTTTAGCAGCAGACTCGACTAGAGTCGACTCGATTCTCGAGGACTTGACTCTGAAACTCTTATCCATTCACCAAACTCACTCTTCCTTCTTTCCTTTTTCTGACACGTCCACAAGTCGTCTTTCATCTAACACTACATAGTTACAACGTATCAGAATACACGTTTTTCGTTCGTGTATGTATATGTGTATATACAGATACCACTAAAAATATATCAATACTCTACCAGCATCCAATATGAACCTGAACCAGCATATTTGAAAAACGGACCCGATGAATTTGAATCGTGAGAAAAATCCTATCGGCGTTCTCAGTCTAGAAATTCCACTGTCGGGAATGTTTCTTTCTCTCTCTCTCTCTCTCTCTCTCTCTCTCTCTCTCTCTCTCTCTCTCTCTCTCTCTCTCTCTCTCTCTCTCTCTCTCTCTCTCTCTTTCTTTCTATTTCTTCGAGACACATACCGAAAAACCTGTGGGTACGAAATAAGAAAACTCGACAACGATAAGACGAAATAAAAAGGAAAAGATTCTCTTTTCTCGACCGTAGGCATATAGTCGGACTCGTACTACTTTTTTTTACACAACCATGTAATCGTTCACTACATGTTAAAGTTATCTTCGAAATTGTTAGATCGTATTTTATAATATATATATATATATATATATATATATATATGTATGTATGTATGTATGTATGTATGTATGTATGTATGTATATATGTATGTATACGAACAAACTTTTTTTATAATAGTCGAGTTATTTTTACGTTTGTTATACATGCAGAGTAGTTATTTAAACAAATATTTACTGCAAATGAATATATGATCGAAATATTGCTTTTATATTGCAATTAGCTTTTATCGGTTGAGATAATATTTTTTCTTTGATAAACATACATACACACATGCGTACTTACATATACATACATACATACATACATACATACATACATACATACGTACATACATACATACATGCATAGATATATATATATATATATATATATATATATATATATATATATATATATATAATTTTTATCTAAAATTATTATGATTTTATATAATTTATAAAATTATATAATATAATATTATATAATTTTTGTTTTAATATATACATAAAATTATATAATATATTTAAACAAAGCTTTTTAATACTCTTATATATATATAGGTATATTAAATTATTAAATATATTTGTATTGATGATGATACGATACAGAATTGTTTTTTAAATCACAATTAATCGAATGTTATTCACACGATATTATCCACACACACATCACACACGCGCGCGCGCGCGCGCTCGTTTTATGAAATATCGTTCATCCATTTACTTATTGAAAAGAGGCCCATTATAAGAGAATCGTAGACGTATATTTACTTTACCCACACTCTGATAAATTAATACCGAAGATGATGCTTTTCTTTCCTGTATCGGTAGTCGACGAATACAAATTGCCATCATTTAAATTTCATGAAGAAAAGACGGGATGATTTAACGTTTCACCCACTCTTATGCGAGAATAAACATGTGTTGCGACTAAAAATGAACGGCCGGTAAGTCCGGAGTGAAAACGGAGATTTCGTTAAATATTTTATATTTTTCCCGAGACACGTAACAGCACGTCTACACAGATATGTACAACATAAATCGCAAAAGTCGAATAGCATAAAAAGAGAGAGAAAGAGAGAGTCGAAAAGAAAAACTATAAAAAAGAAAAATGTAGAGAGAGAGGGGGAGAGGAGAGGAAAAAAAATTACGTGCAACATCTATTAGCGAACAATAATAAGCTTTATAAACCGATTTTACATACGTACGCCGTATCTGCAGTAAAATCAGAGACAATCTCCCCATGTAAAATACAGAAATCCCGTTCTCTCAAAATTGATTTCCCAATTCGCTTACACGCACGTACTAGGCGTATGCGTAGTAGTTTTATTGATAGCTTGAAAATTCGCACGAATTCGTCCAATTTCAATAATCGCGAGAACGAAAGCTGATCAAATTTCTGATTCGCTCGTGAAAATACAATCGATAATGGAAACTTAAGTACATTTACGTAGGCATAGAGCACAATTTATGAACGATTTCATTGAAAAAAGAAAAGTTAATCACGATACAAAAAATATCCGATCTTCGATCCATTAGGGTTCTTCAATTTGTAGGATATCGAAAATAATCTATTGGATAAAAGGACTTTTTATTAAAACCATGTTAATAACGATATTGGTTACCATCGATATTGTCTGTATGTTACCACTACTGCTATTCACAATACACATAACGTACTTAAACGTTCTTTACACGTTACAAGAGTGATGCAACAGAGGACGAATGAATAGCTCCAGTCTCTTTCACGTTTGCTCGATGATGTGCACTTGGCATATGCGGATAGGTGCATAAAACGGAGAGATAGAAAGAGAGAAAGAGAGAGAGAGAGAGAGAGAGGGAGAGTCTTAAGAGAGAAAACAAAGCGATCCACGCAAGTGGAATGCAAATACGTATAAGTAAAAGTGAGAATATGTCAGTACGTATATACGTGACAGTGCGAGAGAGAGAGAGAGAGAGAGAGAGAGAGAGAGAGAGAGAGAGAGAAATTGTGCGAGTATGCACATTACAAATGATTTCTCACACGTCTCTCTCTCTCTCTCTCTCTCTCTCTCTCTCTCTCTATCTCTCTCTATCTATCTATCTATCTATCTATCTATCTATCTATCTATCTATCTATCTATCTATCTATCTATCTATCTATCTATCTATCTATCTATCTATCTATCTCTTTCTCTATCTCTCTCCCTCTCCGTTTCATTCATTTTTTTCTTTCTCTCTATTTTCAATAGGCATTTTAGAAAATGTCTGATAAGAAAAATTTAACGCCTCAAGCTTTGGTTTTGTTTGCGAATATCGAACGCAAAAATAAGCGAAATACGTGAAGGTTCGAGGTAAAATTTAATGGTGTCGATCAAGCCCATTTTCAAACCTAATTTTACGCTCGACGCCAAAATGTTCTCTTCGATCCGGTGAAACGATGCTATTTTTATTTTCCTTTTTTTTCTCTTTTGTTTTCATTTCACTTCAATCTTCTACTCCTTTCTTTTTCTTCCTTCTTTCTCTTTGTCTTCGTCTCGTTTTTTTATTTTCTGAAAAGCATCTTCAATTAAAATGTTCGAAGAACAAACAAAAGAATTACAAGTTACTCGAACGATCGTAGCGGGCAAATGTACCATAGAAGTTTCTATCTGCCGTCTTTTCTATCAAGGAAAAAAGACATAAACGGGAGAAACGAGAAATCAAAATGGCATCAAACACAATTACTTAAAACATCAGAAACTAGTATAACTGTGTGAACTTTATATCTTATATGGTTAATTATCAGCACAAGCGATTGATGCGACATTAAATGGTAGAAATAAAATAAAAAGAAAATAAGGAAATAAATAAAATTAATTAAAATAGAAATAAAACAAAATTTAAAATTATGAGAGAAAGAGAGAGAAAGAGAGAGAGAGAGAGAACGAAAATACCTTCGAGATTTAACTTTAACTTTTCTTCTTCTTTAAATAAAAAAAAGAAGGAAAAATATATGAGAATTCTAATGCATTCGTAGAAATGTGTACGTAGTAAATAAGACAGAAACCCTTTTTTTTATCTTTTTTCATTTTTTTCTCTTTACACTGCCTGTTTCGCTACGTTAATGATATTTTTTCTTCTTTGACATGTTTCTCATAACGACTACATTATTCTCTCTTTCTCTCTCTCTCTCTCTCTCTCTCTCTCTCTCTCTCTCTCTCTCTCTCTCTCTCTCTTTCTATTTTTCTTTAGCAAGTTAACGAAAACCTTGGGGATTTTATTAAGATTAAAACTCTTTCCAAATATGCGCATTGACGCGCACTTGTCCGAATAACGTGCGTAAATTATAAAAAGAGCTCAGGATTGAAAAGGCACAGTTTAGCCTAAAGTGTAAAACTTCGTGACTACTAAAGAATACCCACCTATCAGTTCTTTAATTTTTATTTTTATTTTTATTTGTACTTTTTTCCTTTTCTTTCATTTCCTTCCTTCCATTTCATATCGATCGATAAAACGTCGTAATAAAGAATTAATTATAACACGGTAATAACATTTTTAAAAATTTAGTGATTTATTCATAATTTATTATTCGAAACAAAGACGTTTGACGACGAAAATAAGTAATTAAGATAGATTCGATTGGGATGTATCGAAATACATTGTAAATAAATTCAAGTAATAAATACCATAATGTTAATACGCTAAAGTATTCAAAATTTAACGTTAACTTCTTTATAATTATATATTATATAATTATACTATAATTTTGATAATTGTCTTAAGTATAAGTAAATATAGGTATAGTTTTATTATATGAAAAAAAAATGTTTCCTTATTTAAATATTTAAATATTCGTTCGATTATCTTCATTTAACTTTACTCGAAGTACCTTCGAAAATCTTTAAACATTATTTCATCAATATTTTTCTCTTATAATACATATTCAATAATTTAAATATTTATTATTTGATTTTCTTCGAATTTCTTTCGAGAATAGTACCTTTACCAATTTCTAAATATTATTTCATCAATATTTCTTTTTTGAAATAAATATTCTATAATTTAAATATTTATCATTCTTAAATCTCTAAATATTATTTCATCAATATTTTTTTGTTTATTTTTTAATAAATATTCCATAATTTCCATATTTTATCGTTTAATTTTCTTCGAACTTAATCCGAAAGTTTTTTCAAAAATTTCAAATGTTATATCCAATTAATATTTTTAAGTGAATGTTTCATAATTTTGAATATTTATTGTTCCATCATTCACGAACTTAATCCATTCAATGTATCTTTAAAAATTTGAAAATATTATTTTCTCGTTATCATCATTCTTTTTACATTTGTTCAAACTAATTCAAACGATAAATTTACAAGAAGCAACCGATCGTCGATGTTTCAACGAACATAAGCGAACTTCCGAGGTAAATCCAAGATATGCGACATGATTCTGCAGTTGTAGAACGGAATAGGGTGTGCAGAGAGCCCATTAGCAACCCGTTTGTATACTCGAGCCGCACTCGAGCATACTCTTTGCTAGCTACCCCTCATGGCACTTCATCTTCTACTACGTAAGAAGCTGACCTCTATTGTTTCGAAAGTGCGGTTCATCCTTGTCGCAAGGAAGAATGATTCTATACACAAAGGTGACTCCCGTTGATCTCGCTCCTCTCCTATATGCATTTGTAATGATCATATCACGAGACAAGAAAAAAGAAAGAATAACAAAGAAGAAATGTAAAAAGGAAGAAGAGAAAGAGAGAGAAAAAAGATAATAATTAAGCAAATGCCATCGAAATATTATCAAGAAATGTCTGATTCTTCGAAATGACGCAAAGAAAAGGAATTAATTAATCAATTTCTTAAAAATAACCCTTCCAATATTTTTACCAACATTTTTAATACCAGTTAGTCCGAATGTATCAATCGATAATTGTAAAAAGATCGTAGCATTTTTCTCCACAACACGTTTCCCCCATCGGTTTTTAATAAATTTCGGTTCATCGTAAAAGGGATCGTACTGAACACATTTTTCGAGTACGTAAAGAAATTTCTTGATTAATATGGAAGGCAAATTTGTTATCGTAGAAATACATCGAAGGATCAATATGCTTTAATGCGCGTGCGCACACACACACATATATATATATATATTTGTGTGGATATACATTTATGCCGACATCACGGTAATCATGTATTAATCTCATCCAGGAGGCTGCTTTCGCGCTTTACTAACGATTCCCTTCATTAATGGTAATTTCTCTATTCGGATGCGCTACTTTAATGACGGACAACCAACACAGATCAACCGCGTTGCGTTACGAGTCGTTTTAACGAGTAATAATTATCCATTATCTAATTACGGGATATACGCGAGAATAAAAATGAAAAAAAATTCGTCGATATATCGATAATTATCAAAGTACGTCAAATAGGTAATTATATGCGAAATAGCTAAAGCTTATTACAATGTTCTATAATAATAATAATAACGTGACAACTACAACTGCAATAATAATAATGATGATGATGATAATAATAATAATAAGAATAATAATAAGAAAAATAATAATAATAATAATAATAATAATAATAATAATAATAATAAGAATAATAATAAGAAAAATAGTAACAATAATAATAATAATAATAATAATAATAATAATAATAATAATAATAATAATAATAACAACAATAATAAAAATACGGTCTTATCTACTTGTAATTCGAGACTGTTATGCTATTGCTAATCGGCATATGTTCCTTAAGACGAGTACGTATGCGTACATATGTATTTTTCAAATCAAAGTACATTGAGGTACATGTGAAATTAACATTACGCAACGTTATACGTCTTACGGATAATAAATATGATGATGATGATGATGGTAATGATAATGATAATTATAATATGAAATGATAATAATTTATATAACCTACTTATAGTCTAATTAAATAATCTAAATCATGATCTATTTACAGATAATCGTCATTAATCTATAAAGAGATTATATAAATTATTATTATTTAATTAATATTACATTTATTATTATTATTTTTATTTATAATTATTATTGTTGTTGTTGTTGTTGTTGTTGCTGTTGTTGTTGTTATTATTATTCCCATGTGGTGTAGCTATTCCCCCATCGGGTGCCTTCCCAAATGGCAGATAGGGCGACGCCTTGTAGATATACAGTGTACCGGGGATTAATTTCCGGGGTGAACCAAAAATAGCTATAGACGGACACCCAGAACAATAAACCAAACATGGGCAGCATAGAAGGAGAAAAAGAGTAACGCTGCAGGGGGACGGACCCCCCAGTAGCAGCGACTGGACAGGATGCGCAAGGAGGCCCGCAGTAGTCGTCATCTTTCAACTGCAGTCCTATGCCAGTGGCTGACTTGGCCGGCGTTGAATTAGAAGCGTCAAGCAGTAAAAATCCTTTTGAAAGGAGATCAAAAAACGAGCGAACACCACCGCAAACCCCGATCAAAGAGACAACCCCGAAAGGGAAAAGAGGTATAGAGAGAGAGAAAGAAAAAGAGGAAAAAATATCCACACGGGAAAGGGAGGAATCCAAGAGGAACGTGCTCCACGGCTCCCCATCAATGATCATATCGCTAATGCAAGAAAAAAAGAAGAGGAGGAACTAGCGAAATGCAGGGATATTCTAAAGGCCATGAAAAGTGCAACTGAGTGCCAGAGAAATATCAGTACAGACGTTAAAAAAGCCATACTGCTTTTAGGAGAAGCACTGGACGTCGTGGCACACCTACGATCATCGTGGAAAGCCATATAACTTTCTAGGAGGGAGCAACACGAACGGATGGAGAGCAACCAACCGCGGGACAAGGCACCACAGGTCAAAACGACAGAAGGGGCCAACAGAAAAAGAGCGGCGACGAACCCGGTAGAACTGAAGGCCGGAAAAAAAAAGGAAGAGACACCTCCCACCTCCTATTGAACGGAGGTAGTTAAGAAAGAAAGAAGGCTGAGAAAGAAAATAGCGGATACACCCGCCCAGACATTCGGCGAACAAGAGAACGGCCAGGAAAAACAAAAAAAAAAAGAATAAACCAAGGCGGGTAAAACCTCGCCTGGAGGCCCTTCTGATCAAACCAAGCGGAAGAAGTACCTACGCGGAGATGCTCGGAGAAATCCTTAGCAAAACCAAACCGGAGGACTCTGAGGCAGAGGTAAGATCGATTTTGTCAGATAAGGGCGGGCAAGGTGCTCCTGGAATTGGGCAAGGGCACAAAGAACAAGGTCAAGTGGTGAATGCCACATCAAAACTCGAGGGGCAAATACGTGATGGAAATGGTGACATCTCCCTCTCAAACGAGGGCCTCTTACCGCGGATCGTGGAATGGAAGGTGATCGAAGATTACACCGCCAGCGATCACCAATACATTATACTGAGCGTCTACGAAGAATCACGGAGATGCAGAGAGGACGAAGCAAATGGAATAGCAATAAGATGGACGCCGGAATCTTCAGTAGGATGATATCCCGGGGGATAGGAGAGACCGAAGATTCCGAAGAATCAGGAAAGGCCGCGACCGAAAGGGTCGTAAAGGCTACTTTACGCCACATAGTCTAGGCTTGCGAATCCGTCAAAATCGTTGGAACGCGGCGAGTGCCTCAAAGCGAGACGAGCTGCACAACGAGCAAAGAAAGGGAACGATGCAAATGCCAAATCTGCGGAATATAAGACCGCAAAAAAGCAATTCCGTCGGGCCATAAACAAAAGCAAGGTCGACTGATGGAGGAAACTGGGGAAGGACATTGACAAGGACACATGGGGACTAGGCTACGAAATCGTAACCCAGAAGCTCGGAGCCCTGAAACCATCCCAAGCCATGGACACGAGCACCATGGAAAACATCGTGGGTACTCTCTTCCCGGTACACCCCACCATACCGGAAATAGACTTCGGCCAAGTGGAGGACTGTCCGCCTATCAGCGCTGAAGAATTGGAAAAGACGGCCCGAACCTTGCGAAATAAGAAGGCACCAGGACCCGACGGCATTTCGAATGAGATACTAAAAACCGTAGTGGAGCAAAACCCAGGATTATTGCTAAAGGCATATAATGCCTGCTTAGCAACTGGTGTGATACCCCTGCGATGGAAAGTAGCACGCCTCGTGCTCATCGGCAAGGGCAAAGGAGATCCTAGGCTGCCATCGTCCTATCGACCGTTGTGCATGCTCGACACGGCAGGCAAACTGTTCGAAAAACTAATTAAAGCGAGGTTGAGACCCGCGATTGAGGCCGCCGGCGACCTATCACCAAAGCAGTACGGTCTTAGAGCGGGGCTATCAGTAATAGATGCAATACAAGAGATCGCGAAGGCGATCCGGAAAGCGGAGGACCACAACTGTCACTCGCGTCGAGTAGTCCTATTGGTAACACTCGACCCAAAGTACGTCTTCAACTCCGAAAGGTGGTGCGACATCATGCATGCGCTGGAATATACTTTCCAAGTACCAAAGTATCTCCTGCGCATGCTCGATGACTACCTGAGAGATCGGACGCTACTCTATCAGACCACGGAGGGACAGAAGAAAATGAAGTTTACGACCGGAGCGGCCCAAGTATCTATCCTCGGGCCGGACCTCTGGAACATAGCTTATGACACCCTGCTGAGGACCAAAATGCCGGAAGAAACGCTTCTGGTAGGTTACGCGGATGACATCGCGGCCCTCATCGCGGCAAGAGACGTCGAACTGACTCGGATAAAGCTGAACCAAGTCATGCGGACGGTCTGTGGCTGGATGGCAGACCACGGCCTGCTGCTAGCTCTCGAAAAAACAGAGATAGTCATCCTTACAAAGAGGAGAATAAACGCCATTTTCCCTTTGCTAATCGGAGATGTAGTAGTGGAGACCAAGCCTAGAATTAAATATCTGGGCCTGACGATCGACCGCAGAGTGAGTTTTTGGCCACAGATACAACAAACGGCGGTCAAAGCCGAAGAAATGTGTTAAACAGTCCCGGACTAGTATCCAGACGAAAGAGGGAGGAGTTTTAGCCAGTAGGACAGAAATGGGAGCCTGGAACATCGTGCGTAAATGCATTTCTTCTCCCTCACAAAAAAAAGTAGTAGCAGTGGTGGTAGTAGTAGTAGTAGTAGTAGTAGTAGTAGTAGTAGTAGTAGTAGTAGTAGTAGTAGTAGTAGTAGTAGTAGTAGTAGAATTTATATTAATTATATTTATATTACGTATATATTAATTTCACAGTGACGATAATACGATAAATCCGATCGATGAAAAATCATATCGATATTATTTGTCATTAGGCGTCTATTCTCGCAGATAAATCGAACAGATTAAACTTTGCTAAAGAACACTCTTGGAAAGCCCTCTGTATCAAAGTAATGAGATTAGAAGTTTTAGGATATAAGTAGATACAGGCGCGAACATTAACGATATGCTATGTACACTCTAATTTCTATACATAGCATAGCATACATATATACTTATGTATGTATGTATATATATATATATATATATATATATATATATACCTAAGCTAGAAGAGCTAACTCTAAACTAATGATACTTATCAAGTTCAAAAAGTCGATTTCCATGTTAGTTGATTAAGCTCATACAATAAAAAACATAATTAACTTGGGTGACACATAGCGAGCATGTTGCTAGTGTCAATAAAGAAACTTTGTAAAAAAAAAAGAAAGAAATAGAGGAAAAGAGAGAGAGAGAGAGAGAACGCGAGTCTGTCCACGATCTATTCCTGCGATTAACTGTGGTATGTTGTAATAAAAGTATGTAATATTTTCATTCAGTAAAATCAGTATATGCCCTACCACACACGAACAGAGAAGAGAGATCGCGGTGATGAAAACATCGATGACCCATATTTGCGAATTCTCTAACCGTATCGAATATAGAAACTTCTATATTATAAATGTAAGATAAAGAGAGACCAAGAGAAAAAGGATAGAACAATGTGGCCAGACAAAAGAGAGAAGGATAGAGGAAGAGAGAATAAGAGAGAGAGAGAGAGAGAGAGAGAGAGAGAGAGAGAGAGAGAGAGTTCAAAATGGTAAAACAAACTTGAACTATACCTAGTTTCTGGTGAAGCAACTACTAAGCTACTTTTGTTGTCGTCTCCTTTCGTATCGTATCGTATCGTATCGTTTCGTTTCGTTTCGTTTCGTTTCGTTTCGTTTCGTTCCGACGACGAAAGGAAAGAATCGATATTAGTCGGTGGATCGATATTTCGCAAGGCAAGGCCACATCACGACCCTTCTACATTATTGATGCTTGATGGACGGCTTTAGTGGAATGAAAAGTGTCTCGCTGTTTGCGGGTCACCAAGCCATCGCGTGTGCTTACACACACACATGTATACACACCAACTAACAGATAGGCAAACAGACAGACAGATACTTTTCTCGTTGTATGAGAAGCAATGCGTGTAACGTAACTTACACATTTCGATCGAAGTTTTATCGCCCCGCTTATTACTCCGTCCCCTCTTTTCAATCGACTTGAATTTTTTTTTCTAAGGTACTTCCTTATCGATCGATACTCGATCATCTAAGAACTTGTATACATACATATTTTATACATATATATACATATATATACATATATATATATATATATATATATATATATATATATGCGCATATATAGTACATTTTTCGTAACTTCAGTTGCCGGGTGCATTTTATTTTCGAAATTGTATCTAAAACAGATAGATAGTCAGTCTACAGGTAGATAATACGTATCATTTCGATCATTCGTTCTACACGTTTGCATTCGTATTTACTCTGCGACTCCTGACAACGTTCTTTTAATTGCATGCTGTTAAACAGACATACTGATTCGAGTTTACCTTCAAACGTCGGATTGTACAAAAGTATACATTTACATATACACTATTTCTGCATATCACAGGAGTATTCCTCTCCTCTCTCTCTCTCTCTCTCTCTCTCTCTCTCTCTCTCTCTCTCTCTCTCTCTCTCTCTCTCTCTCTCTCTCTCTCTCTCTCTCTCTCTTTCTCTATATTTTACGATCGATTATTACTGTCGATATAAACGAATAACATTCTTATTTAGTATTAAATTTAAACGAAATTTGTATTACGAAAAAGTTCTCATCGATGATAAAATAATAAAGAAAAAAATAAATAAATGAAAAGAAAAGAAATGTACAATCGAATGTTTTCAAGGATACTATTATCACATTAAAGGAAAGGAAAAGTGTAAAGATAATTGAAACAAAAAAAATAGAATTAAAGTTAGTACCGTTTATACTAAACTTTCGAACTATCCGTCTTTAAAAACTAAGCTTTCATTGAAGCAACAGTTATCGATTTCTAAGCGCTTATTAATCTAACGGAGAAATCTACTTTAATATTAATGACACCCGTTGCCGTCGCAATGTCGTTTGGCTCCCGGCAGTCAAAGATTAATTAGAAGTGCACGGGATAAGGGGGGTAGGAACAAAATTAACAAGTGTGACTTAAACGCGAAGCTTTCTGATATATATCCATAGTTTATTATATCTCATAGACGTATCCAAGTATTTTTCCATAGATGAAGTAAAACGTGACATTAGATCCGATCTTACGTACGAACGGATGTACACGTATAAATGTCAACTATATTTAGACTATTCTTCCTTATTACCTAAACATCTCTCCTTGTATCTCTCTCTCTCTCTCTCCTTCTCTTCCCCTCCCCCCTCTCTCTTCCCATACCTTTCTCTTTCTGTCTTTCCAACTCGCGCAAACTGGTTATAGTGAAGACTAGAAAAAAAAATAAAATAAAGAAAAAAGAAGAAAGAGAACAAGAAAAATAAATAAAATAAAATCGATTCCATATTTCAATTTACCTTGCAAAATTGGACCGGGCGTTATCTCATCAAATTCATCTCTATCTCGAACCAAGAAACGGACCGCATCGTGTTCGATTGATCACCAGTGTAACGTTAAGCACGCTACCTAAGTTCTTGTAAACAAGCGAATTTAATTAAAGAAAGGAGTGAAAAAGAATGAAATGTTCGTTACAAAAGATCTATCTATAAAAAATTGATATTACAAGATTAAAATTATAATATTGAAATATTCGAATCAATGATTCAAATATATGAACGATTAAATAATGGATAGAGATACACAACAATGTGATTTTATATAAACGTTGAAACTTTGGAATCGTAGCAATTAGATCACACACACACACATATACGGATATATATTTCAAATCGTAACCTAATACGAACTAATTTTTTCGTCGAATTCTAAATTGTCCGTAACAATTGTTTTCCACGTGAAACCGCAATGCGGAGTTCGCTCGGGCACGTAAGCCGCGCACGTTTAATTGTGCGCAATGATCGACATTACGAGTAATTAAGGTACGGTATAAATTAGCCGTTGATACAATGGACGCCGACCTTTGAACTGTTACAAAAAGCCGGAGAAGACGAGTACCGATTACGCTAAACAACTCCCAACGAAGCTCACGGGCACGGCTTTGATTCGACCTCCTTTTCCTTTCCGATTTTTCTTCTTTTTTCTTTCTTTTTTTTCTTTTCTTTCCTTTCCTTTCTTTTCTTTTTCTTTTCCCGGAGAAAAAAACGAAAAAAAGAGGAAAATAAAATAAAACTTAAATGATCCGAGCTAACCTTTTATTATTTCATTATTCCGCCGGTATCGGCGTGGAGATGTAAATACGACGGGAGAAAATAAAAATAAAGAGGATGAGAAAGGAAAGGATGGAAAGAGGGAGGGGGGAAAGACGGGGAAAAAGTAGATAGGATTCAAAGTGTTGCGGGTTACTTACTTAATTAAATCTGTCTCTAACGAGTTAATTATATAGATTACGCGTTTATTTGCATTTGGATCTGGAACGAACGAGGGGATAACAGAGAGAAAAAAGAGGAAGAGAGAGAGAGAGAGAGAGAGAGAAAAGGATGAAAAAAGGAGATTTGCCTGCAGGCAGTTTTCACGTCTTCTTCGACAAACACTCGCACAAGAAGAGATTAGTACATGAACAAACATTATACTATAATACATTGTGTGGATATCTCCTACACATATTCTTTGACTCAGGTAAAAACATTTTTCAAAGCTTACGTTTTTCTGAATTTCTCTCTCTCTCTCTCTCTCTCTCTCTCTCTCTCTCTCTCTCTCTCTCTCTTTCTGTTGGCATATATACTAACACAGACTAGAGCAAAATAAAAAAAGTCAAGGAAAAACAAACTATCGAGAAGAGAGCGAAAGCTAACCGCGAAAGCGTTTTCTGTGATACAAAACGAAATCCATTTATAGCGAATCGTTGGTCGTCGAGCTAAACGAAGTTTGACGTGAGGAAAAGCACAACTATCGCCCCTTTTCCTCTCTCTCTCTCTCTCTCTCTCTCTCTCTCTCTCTCTCTCTCTTTCACACACTTTCTTTTTCCGCTGAATAAATTCTCGCGACTTATTCAAGGGACAACATAGCAGTTTCACGCGAGGGCTTTCTCTTTCTCTTTCTCTCGCTCTTTAGCCTCTCACGCCGCTTTAAAAAGAAGTAGGTTGCAGAACCTAGATAGAGTACAATACATATATAAAAAAAAAAGAAGAAAAAGAAAAAAAATGATGTGCACGGAGTAAAAGCCAAAGGAAGAAACACTGAAGTACAGTTCATATTCATATGTGGCGTTATAAAAGTGAGAAAATCGATATGAGTCGTTGCAAAGTGCCTACTCTATCCAACCATCCATCCATCCAATCATCCATCCATGCATCTATGCACACGTCCATACTTATACTTTTTCTTATCCTATCCTTCGTTGATTTTTTTACATCTTTTTAAAACGTTCATTATGTCTATACAATGCTCTCTTTGCTTATTTTCGTATATTCTCTCTCTCGCTCTCTCTCTCTCTCTCTCTCTCTCTCTCTCTCTCTCTCTCTCTCTTTCTCTCCTTGAACTTTAAAAACATGTGATCATTGATAGTAACTCATCATCACCGCCAACTCTCTTTCCGATCCTTATCCAAATGTCAAAGAAGTAGAGAGTTGTTCTATCGGGGTTGTTGGATGGCGTGCAAAGTTATTCAAATTATTTAAATTAGATCATGCCGTGCCCTTTCAAATGAAGACAAACATACACGGACACGCGTTACGTGCATACATATTTTTTCCGTGTGTTAAGTTACGTTTTGATACATATCAACGCGCGAGCTCGCCGGTGTACGCGCGTGGCTCTCTACATGTATATGAGTATGTATGTGTATCAACAAAATAGGCTATAGGAATTCTCCCAACCAGAAGCAGAGTTCCGCGGGCAAACGCTTCGCGTGAGAAACAGTTTCATCGGCGGATAATCAAAGGATTTCCTCGAAACTCTACATTAAAAAGGAAGGATGAGGGGAAAGGGTGGCCCGGACCCTACACGTTGCTCTGAGAAATCCGTAAAATTATTCTTCTCCTGTATAACCTACGTGCATCTTTCTGGGAATTGAACTTCGTGTTATGTGAATTACATAGTTCTTAGGATCGAGTATATAATTTTATCGAAGTAAAAATAATAGAGAGAGAGAGAGAGAGAGAGAGAGAGAGAGAGAGAGAAATAAAGAGAAAAAATAAGAGAGATAAAGAATACGTGTCACGATATTTTATCATTTTCTTTCTTATTCTTCTTTTTCTTTTTTGTTATGCTACTTCAATCTTTCGATAGTAAACTATTGTTGGTTTGAAAACAACAACATAACTCTATGCCAGACACTGCTGAGAAAAAATAATACAAGTAATGGAGATGAGAGCCTAGATGGATAACGTCGATTTGGTCCGAAAAAGAAACGGCACGTGTTGCGGCTAAAATATCCATACCGAACATGAACCAATATGCGCCCCTCGATATGAATAAAACAGTAAATTCTTTTTCTTCGTGACCCATATACAATATACATATGTACGTTATACATACATGCATATATACATACGTGTGTATACAAATATACATGATATATATTTATATACATATATATGTATATTTATATATTTATATGTATGTATGTATGTACGTATGGTGTATGTATGTATGTACGTATGATGTATGTATTTATGTATGTATGTATGTATGTATATATATATATATATATATGTAAGTATGTATGTATGTATGTATGCATGTATGTATGTATGTATGTATGTATGTATGTATGTATGTATGTATGTATGTGTGTATGTATGTATGTATGTATGTATGCATGTATATCTAAAACTAAACGCGGAAGGTTATGAGTGCTAGTAATGTTAAATTTATTTGCGACCCGGCCAACGAACAAACGTTTCCGTAATGTCAGCATTTGCCTTCAGGTTAAGTATTCCACCTTCCTCTCCCCACCTCTTGCTGAAGCATTATTTGATTCTATATTTATTTAAAATAAAACAAATCATCTTTCAAATAATATCCTCCGATTCTTATTATTATTATATTTATTTATAATTATTGTTGTTGTTGTCGTTATTATTCCCGTGTGGTGTAGCTATTCCCCCATCGGGCCCTTTCACAGGTGGCGGATAGGGGGACGCCTAGTAGATATACAGGGTACCGAGGATTAATTTCTGGGATTAGTTTCGCGAAGGCGATCCGGAAAGCGGAGGACCACAACTGTCACTCGCGTCGAGTAGTCCTATTGGTAACACTCGACCCAAAGTACGTCTTCAACTCCAAAAGGTGGTGCGACATCATGCATGCGCTGGAATATACTTTCCAAGTACCAAAGTATCTCCTGCGCATGCTCGATGACTACCTGAGAGATCGAACGCTACTCTATCAGACCACGGAGGGACAGAAGAAAATGAAGTTTACGGCCAGATCGGCCCAAGTATCTATCCTCGGGCCGGACCTCTGGAACATAGCTTATGACACCCTGCTGAGGACCAAAATGCCGGAAGAAACGCTTCTGGTAGGTTACGCGGATGACATCGCGGCCCTCATCGCGGCAAGAGACGTCGAACTGGCTCGGATAAAGCTGAACCAAGTCATGCGGACGGTCAGTGGCTGGATGGCAGACCACGGCCTGCTGCTAGCTCTCGAAAAAACAGAGATAGTCATCCTTACAAAGAGGAGAATAAACGCCATTTTCCCTTTGCTAATCGGAGATGTAGTAGTGGAGACCAAACCTACAATTAAATATCTGGGCCTGACGATCGACCGCAGAGTGAGTTTTTGGCCACAGATACAACAAACGGCGGTCAAAGCCGCGAAGGGCATGACTTCCCTGAGCCGGCTCATGGCCAACGTCACCGGCCCCAAAGCCAGTAAACGTCGATTACTCATGACCGCGGTACAAACAGTACTCCTTTATGGGGCCGAGGTGTGGGCGGACTGTCCCAGTAAGAAGGTGTACCGGGAACGCCTTGCGCAGGTACAGAGGGGAGCAGCGCTTAGGATAGCCTCTGCGTATCGGACGGTGTCCGAACCAGCCATTTTAGTGATCGCTGTAGTCATCCCCATTGCGCTTATGGCGAAAGAACGGAAAACGGTGCACCTCAGGAAATCCAAGGTTGGAAAGGCGATAGCAAGCGAAGAAGACAGAGAAAAGACCTTTCGAAGCTGGCAGTCGCTTTGGGAACATGAATCGAGAGGACGCTGGACTGCGAGACTAATTAAAGTTGTGAATACGTGGACTGAGAGGCGGCACGATGAGACCGACTACTACTTGACTCAATTCCTGAGCGGGCGTGGATACTTCCGAGCCTATCTCTACAAGATGGGCCGGCAAAGGACACAAGAGTGCCTGTACTGCCCAGGAACAAAAGATGACGCGGAGCATACCTTCTTCAACTGTGACCTTTGGGCACAATGCAAGCGAGAGCTCCAGACAAAAATCGGACGAGTGACTCCCGGCGACATAGGTAAGAATATGCTCCGAAAAGAGGAGCAAATTTTCTTGACATCACGCCTGTTGAAAAAATAACAATCGGGATGATTTTTACTGTCTCCATCTTTCATAGTCACTTGATCTCTGTCACCAGTTCAGTGTATTTCCTAATTTTTTTTACTGATTATCTTCTCCACATTGTTGGTATTTGGGATTGCAACATCTGCGAGGTATGTGCATCTTTGCCCGCTTATCGATCAGCGTTGTATTCGGTTTGTTGTCTGTAATTGTCTTGTCCGTCAGGATACCTCTGTCATAATATAGCTCGTGAAACTGATTTTCCAAGACAGTCTTCGGGGTATACTTATAGTACATCTCCGAGATGGTCTTGGTTGAGTGCCAATTACATGTGAATTATATTGGCGACCATATTGTGTCTATGGAGATAGTTAGACTGACAGAGCAGTTTGGATCCTGAGGTGATGTGTTGGATAGTTTTTGAGCTGATATGGCACCTTCGGCAACTGTCATCTCGTACATCTGGATCTTTGACAATATATCTCTGTTAATTCCTGGTACTGACGACTTAGTCCTGGTTTGCGATCATGAAGCCTTCAGTCTCTGAGTAGATATCACCCCGACTCAACCATTGGTTTGACGCTTCTTTGTCGACATATTCCTGGTTAAGGTAGTGATGGTGTCTCCCATGAAGTTCCTTTCTGGTCCATGCCTGCAGATGGTCCATGTCCTATCGTGCTGTCTGTCGTAAGTATTTTAGTCGTCGCGAGGCCTTTGATCCCGTAAGCCGAGTGGTATATTATGATTTTGATCTGTCGGCACGACTGCCTGGTGCATTCCTGATATTCGTTGTTCTGGTGGAAGAAGTTTCTAAGTAACTGTTCCACTGTTTCATATGGAAGCCCGATATGTCGGTAAGCCCTCTTCCTGTTTCAAACCGTAGCAATATCAGCCCCTCTACAACTAATTTTGCGTAAGTCAAGCCGTGAGTTTAATCCTTATTAGTCGTTGGAGGCTCTCCATGTTAGTCGAGGTCCATTTTATTATCCCGTAAGAGTATGCTAGTACTGGGCTGGCAAAGCTGTTGATAGCCTTGACCAGGTGTTTTGCTGCAAGTTTTCTCCTGTAGATCTAGTTGAACCGGATAATGAACTTATTTGTCAATTCATTCTTGATCTGTGTATGATCAATTAGCTTCGCCTGAATTATGTCGAGGTACTTGTATGTCTCATCCGCTCCGATAACTCTGATTATTTCGTCGTTACTGACGGCAAAATCTCGCACCCAATATCTTCCCTTTCTCTCTGTGCATGGTTTTGCACTTGTCTAGTCCAAATTCCATTCGAATATCCCTGGAAAAATTAGTTGTAATCCCCAGGAGGTTCTGAAGTTGCATCTCATTCGCCGCATATAATTTGAGGTCATCCATAATACAGTAGATGCGAGATGGTGTATTCGTAATTTACGCCCGATTTGCTGTTAAATCCATACTTTGAGCTATTCAGTTGGTTTGACAATAAGTTCAGGACAAGACAGAACCATAATGGGCTTAGCGCATCTCCTTGGAAAATACCTTGTCGGATTCAAATCTCATCTGTAATTATTTGGCTTTCCTCCGTCAACAGGTGTAGCGTCGTACGCCATTGCTACGTAACCTGTGTCAGAAAGTGTATAATTGTTAGAAATATCTTATAAATTTAGAGAACTTCGATCATCCAGGAGTGAGGTATATTGTCATAATCCTTTTTGTAGTCGATGTAGGCCATAAGTAAGTTTCGGTTACGCGTATGAGACTGCCTCATTACTACTGAATCGATGACGAGTTGTTCTTTGCAACCCATGTGTTCTTTCCGACACTCCATTTGTTGTTCCGCCAACGTGTTATTAGCCTCTACGTGGGCATAGATCTTATTTTGCAAGTAAGCTATTAGCAGCTTGTAGATGGTTTTCTCCGGATGTTCCAGTAGGCCTATGAGTCATTGCGCCAATTTTTCATGCAAGCAACCCAACCGCTTGTACCCAAAGTTATGGGTACCATCCGCTTCAGGTGATTTTCAGGTGTGTGTGTTCTTGATCACAGCTTTTAATTCTTCTATGTCGATCTTCTCATAGATCATCGGCTATATGCCCGTAGCGGTCTCTTGCTCACTGCTTATCCAGCTAACTTGGTTGTTATGTTGCATTGGTACCGCCCGAATCGCTGACCAGTGTTTCATAAAGTCTATTTCGTTTGGAGTATCATTACTACTTTGGTTCTGAGTCATGTTGTTCAGTTGCCGGTAAAAGAGTTTCTCGTTGTTGGAAAATAATCCGTTTTGCTGCTTTCGCACTCGCGATGTGTACCACCGCAGTCATCTTGCATAGACTGCCAGCTTATACTTCAACGTATCCAGGTACTCCGTAAGGCTGGTGTTGCACCTTTCGTAGGTCAAGTGAATCCTTAGTTTTTGAAGTACTGATGCCAGATGTTTCTCGAGGCGCTTCGACGGTTTCTGTAGGGCGAGAAATTGGTTTATACTGTCGATCTCCCATCGTATCCCTTTGATGTTCTTCTCGAGTCGCTTCTGCTAGTTGGAGATCTTGGTTGTTAGGCCATGGGTTAATTCTCTTTGGTTCTTGATCTTAACTCCGCAAATTTTGGCCACAGTTATCGCAGCAGCAAAAATGACAGTATATAGCTCCGTAATATCTAGATCCCCACGATTCTCGTCGAGATATTCAGGGACAACACTGTTGTTCAGCTGGGACAGCGTTCCAAGATTTGAAAATCTGGCTCGCAAAAACTAATTGGAGAGAGCTTAAAGTGGCCATCGTAAAGATGAGCGAGCAAGGAGCAAGCCGACTTTTAAAGTCGGAGCATATCAAGGTAGGGTAGGTGAGTTGCAGAGTAAGGCAGAGGGTGGTAGTCTCAAGGTGCTACAGATGCCTCGGATATGGGCACACCGTCCGGATAGAAGCAGGCTCTGCCACAGATGTGGCGAAACGAATCACCAGGCGAGAGAGTGTCGGGCAAACTGCCTGCTATGTACGAAAGAAGACAGAGGACAGGGGAAACTCGAGCGTGACCACGTCCCTAAATCAGCGCGCTGTAGAGTCTTCAAGGAAGCTCTCAACGAAGCCAAAAAGCTCCTGCGATAACGCGAGTATTACAACGTGAAGCATACCTTCTTCAACTGTGACCGTTGGGCACAACGCAAGCGAGAGCTCGAGATAAAAATCGGACAAGAGACTCCCGACGACATAGTGGAGAACATGCTCCGAAAAGAGGACCATTAGAAACTGACAAATCACTGGGTGCAGGATATCCTTCGCAAAAAGAAAAATGACTTGGACAGAGCCTGCTAAGTAACCTAGAAAGGAGAAACGACAGTCAGCAGGAAGCCTAAAGGGCAAAGAAAAAATGGCCTAGTCCGAAGAAATGTGTTAAACAGTCCCGGACTAGTGTCTAGGCGAAAGAGGGAGGAGTTTTAGCCAGTAGAACAGAAATGGGAGCCTGGCACATCGTGCATAAATGCATTTCTCCTCCCTCACCAAAAAAAATTATTATTATTATTATTATTATTATTATTATTATTATTATTATTATTATTATTATCTTATTTCGTTACGAATCAACAAATTTTGATAAATTTAATCTATACAAATATGTTGGTAGATCGAAAAGACTAAATTGGTGATTCCTTTAAAATGCGCGGCTTTAATCGGGTCACACATTCAGGAATAGCAGATTCCTGTACGTACACTCGATAAGTGATACAAGTTGGATATTGATCAGACCAAGTGGTAGTTACCCGTATATATACCGCCATCTGTCGGTAGAAATTTCAGTCACGTAGCTGGTAAAAGCATTTCGCGACAATGATGTTCTACGACATAACACGCGGACACCCACGTGTATACGTGATATAATCGATTCGGAAAACGTACTTCAACTTCTCGCTTTGTACATATGTTCCTTGAAACTCCGAGGTACTAAAGTACTTATTGCAAGATATATCCTTTCGGTAAAGAACAAGAATTCTGTATTTCCCTGTACCCACTTGGTTGGTTATTCATATAATCTCTCAACTATTGTCTCTAAAGAACGCGATAAAACGGGACAAAGTTAAATTGGAAAGTTAAATTGACTCTGATAAGAAGCAAGAGAAAGACAATTCTAGACATTTCGTGTGACGTTTTTAAAATATCAAAGGACGGATGATACGTAATTTAAGAAAATAACTTATACGAAAATACGCATCCATAAATATTTACGCGCAAACAAAGACGAACTCAGTGTCTTGTAAAAAGTATTTAATCTCTCTAAAGAGATTTAATTACATCCTACTCATAGATCAAGTAAATTTAACGAAAATAAACGAATACATATTAAAACGTTACCATGGATCTTATTACTGTCGAATGTAGATAATATAAATACACACACACGTCTGTGTGTGTTTATGCGTGTGTGTATGTATAACAAGTGACAATAATAAATTGATGATCGATGAGACGATGAGACGATGTTGAAAGGTAGAGAAAAAACTTAATCATAAAATGGAATTTTAAGAGAGACGAGTTCGATTTAAATTACAATGTACGATTCCAATATGATATTATTGAAAATCGTGATCACCACGTATACGCAGATAAATGATTCCTCGCATTAATCGATAATTGAAGAAGATGACGAAGCAACGTTGCATTAAACACGAGCAAAGGCAGTTTCCCGAGGCAGCAGCAGCAGACCTTCGTAGTCGTCGCAATAATTTATGAGATACGACGAAATTCCTTTCCGTAGATCGGAGTCGAGGCTTAGAGACACGTTCGATTGTATTTATAGAAATCTCATTTTCCAACGATTATATCGACCGAATTACATCGGCCACATTTATCGTTACGCGGGGAAACCGACCGGCGAAGACGTCGCAAAAACAAAGTTAATAAGAAAAAATAACTCTGTCATTCGAGTGATCGAATAATATTTCTTTTTAATTCGCAATATGACATATCACTTTAGATAATGTCGTTCGTAATTACATATATCGGGTGGTAATCTTCAAACTGATTAGTGTAAATACTAGTAACTCGGTTATTGTTTATGATAAAAACAAATTCCTGCAAATAGGTCCGTTGTATCGATTAAACTTTGAAATACAATAGATACCTTAACATGGAATGATCGCAATAGAACAAATATAGTGCGTTTTGAATTTGCCTTGATAAATTACTTTATCAATCTTCTACAAGGAAAGAAATATCAAGTTCTTTCGTAAATAATATCATTGATGATATCGATTGTATCTCGAAAAATATGATCGTCGAGTTTAACTCTTACCCCCTCCCTCCCCATTGTATCAGGCCCCTTTGAATCGAGTATATCCTCACCTCCCCCCTCCAAAAATTCTCATCTATCGTCAAAAGAAATCAATATATTTATGCTTTCAGTTTTAAATGATTCACCCGGTATATGTGTCATATCCCAGAACAATCATGTTACACTTTCTTCGTAATTTTTTAATTTTTCCTTTAGCATCAGGCGTTCTCGTAAAACGTTATTAATAATAATGGCGACTTGTACGGCCAACGTTGTGATAAATTTTCCATGAAAGATCGACGGGTACATAAGAGAATTATTAAAGATTTTAGGTATAGTACTCACACAGAGCAGTGATACAGGAAGCACTTCCAGCCGGTGGGACGTTCCAAAAAGTTGTAAACTTGACCCTGGAAGGTTGCTTTTCCAGCACGGCGATGTTCCTTTACATGATAACGACCCTCCCACGTGTTACGATCACCTCCGGTTCCAGTGCCACCCAACAGTAACCTAGGATCAACACCTGAAAAATTGTGAAATTCAAATAAATAAATCATATAAAAATTTTTTACGTGAATTGAAATTAGAAGGAGACCATTTTCCTTTGTCATCTTACTTAACTTAAAATTCTTAAGAGATTTAAATGAGATTGAGGGAACAATCAGGATTTATATATATATATATATATATATATATATCCCTTTGAACTCCGCGCATTTCTCTACTACTGCCTACTAACAACTCCGACACATTTTTGCAGAGAAACGTCTAATAAAAAAAAAGAAGTCTTATTTTGAGTGGAAAACAATACACGTACTTGTGAATATATTTGATTTTATTTATTATATAAATATGCATTTTCCTTTGGAAAATAAAACATACGTTTTAAATTCATCAAATTGTACCCGACAAATACACTTGGCCTTTCAATTACTTCTTCTGTACCTCTTCATATAACTCTTTTAGTGGCTATGATTTTGAGTAGCCAGCATTATGCCAGTTGCTCAATAATTATACTATTCTCTTATCCCTCCAAGCTAATAACATTGTATTTCCCTTTTTGTATGCGACAGTCCTTTTTTTTATAGAATTTTAGTTTCTTCAGAGCTCTTGGAACACCCTTTCTGTTTGTTCTTATGGTACCAATCAAGTGGCATTTAATTTTTCTTAATTCTTCAGCTAAGAATACACTAGTGTAATACCTATTAGTGTGCATGTAATATCCTTTTGCGGTAGGTACTTGATCTAATAATCATTGATACGGATGCAGAACAATTCTGGTACTAAACATGAAATCTGCCCTTGAAAGATTTTCGAAAGTGATATTTTCATAAAACGTATATTCGAATGCCCCATTTGATAGGTTTATTAGAATTGTATGTAATTTCATTTCAGTCATTTCAGTTCAATCATTTCTCGCAGGTTTAGGTGTTTTCAAACGTAACATCCAGAATATCTGGTTGAATTTTTCTCTTGTAAATATATTATTTAAAAAAGGGATCCTACAGTGTCGCTAACTGACCAGTATTATTGTATATTTGTCAGTGGTATCATTCCCATATAGACGATAATACCTATGAAAGCCCTAAATTCATCCTTTTCCACATCGCGTCACATTAGCCAAATAGAATTACTAGATTATTACAATGTTTTTCAATCTTAGAATATTTTCTGCGTAAATGTTGGTTCTTGTTATAATTTCATTTATCAATTCTTCCATGAAAAACAATTTAAAATATTGTATCAACTGTACTATATTTAAAGGAACTTGTGGTCCAATGACTTTTGGTGATACACTAAAATGTATTCTTTCTGGAATATCTAATTCTTCTGTAAGATCACGCCATTCACCCAAGTCTTCTAACAAATCTTCACCTCCAATAATTCTCACTCTTCATTTCTTTTGTGGTATTATTTCACTACCATTACTTGAAATATCAGAATCATAATCAACATTTTCTTTCGATATTGTAATACTTAAATAATCTTTTAATATTTCTAAATCAAATACATTCTCACCATCACTCATCTAAATCCTCGTCATAACATTCATTCTTCTCCATGTTTTTAACCATAAAAAAGATTATAAAATAATTTAACCTAAATATTACAGACGTAGCATGTTTTAATACAGATAATAATTACAAACGCCGACTATGACAGACATCATCTTGAGCGTAATCATATTAAAAAACAAATTATCTGCATAATGGAGCCAACGGAGCGCTAAGATGTGTGTGTGTGTGTGTGTGTGTGTGTGTGTGTGTGTGTGTGTGTGTGTGTGTGTGTGTGTGTGTGTGTGTGTGTGTGTGTGTGTGTGTGTGTGTGTGTGTGTGTGTGTGTGTGTGTGTGTGTGTGTGTGTGTGTGTGTGTGTGTGTGTGTGTGTGTGTGTGTGTGTGTGTGTGTGTGTGTGTGTGTGTGTGTGTGTGTGTGTAATGAATTTAATTATTTTATATGATAATTATTCAATTATATAACGAGATAAAATAATAAAATATAAAATTGAATATTTCTATAAACAATAAATTATTTACACACAAATTTGTAGGAAAAATATTATTATTTATAAAATAAATAATAATTATAAATAATATAATATTTTTATTTTACAATTGAAGAGTTCAGCTAAATTCATTCGTTCATGCTCGCTATTATATTCTTGAACAGTATTCAGTTGGGATTCTAATGTCTATGTTTACATTTAGAACGAATTATCACCTACATTTTTCATTCATCGAAGACTATAATAACTGTCCTGAACAGATAATGACAATTACGTGCGTTAATGCATACGTATGTACCTACCTACTAACTCACACATTTATCGATTTCCCGTGATTTAATTCAATTTTTATTCTGATTCTTTTCGTTTAACGTACCCGAGCTGATACTTTTTATCGAATTGCCGCATAGATTTTCTTGCAGCCAAATATATAAGAGACCAATAGACCGAATACAATAGGGGTAAATAAAGACAGAGAGAGAGAGAGAGAGAGAGAGAGAGAGAGAGAGAGAGAGAGAGAAGGTTACGTCAAACGAAGAGCCAAAAAGAAATAAAAAATATGGGAGTATCGAGATAAGACATGGGGGTTCGAAAATGAAGTGGTTTATTACTTTGTGTTTTCCCTCAAATAACCTTCAGCTTGGCCTTGAAATTCCGTCTATATAAATATAAAATATAATATATTGAAATTCCATCTATATAAATTATATCTATATAAGTACTACGACCTTCTCCGCTTTCCTTTTGCTGTCTCTTCTTTTTCTTCCTCCCTTCCTTGCTTCCTTCTTTCCTTTTTCTTCTTCTTCTTCTTTTTCTCTTTTACCTCCCATCTTTCTCTATCAAGAACACATTACCTTCTCCATTCATTCGAATGACATATTTATAAAGAACACCAATTTGCAATACTAACGGTCTGTTAATCTCGGTGGAATTCAATTCAGAAGAAATTGTAATTGGCTTTTGTAAAAATAAACTACTTCTACCTTATTCTCAATTAGACTTTAAGGAACGATCGCTTTTATGTAATTGTTAAACTTAAAATCATTCGTTTTTATCATAATTATATTATGTAATTCGAATTGAATGCATATTATATCTCAATGAATTTTTAACTGAATTACTTGATGATTTTAAATGATTTTTAATACAGGATTATCTTGTTCTCTTCGCGACGTTAACATTGATTTTTAATAGAGAGGAATTGACATTTTTTACGCTAACTTTTCGTAATTATTTTCTTTAAAGTTATACCATATTATACATTTTTCTTTTTTTCAGAAAACCCTTCCTTAACCAAAACTGGACTTATATTATTACAATCCATACAATTATATATTTAAGACGACATATGATGTTTACATCAGAAAAATTCCATTTGATCGAAATTTTTTTTTTTAAGCGTTTCGTTGATGCAATAAAGTTTGCTAATCAGAAATTAACGACAAAAGCATTGTAACTTTATAAAAGGAATATATTTTTTTATACTTATATTTATATATATATATATATATCTTTTCTTTTTTAATATTCTAAAAAGATGTATCTTAATTATATTAAACAAATTTTTTTTAAATATACCGATTCGTCGAAAAAGAAGAAAGAAAAAAAGAAAATAAATGAAATGAAAGAAAATTGACAAAAATATTCCATCTCAAAAACAAAAGAGAACAAATAAATGCACGTGATATAACATGATAATGGATGATACTTATTTTTTCTCTCGATCCCGTCTTCTTTCGTATACAGGAATGTCTGTAGAAATTCGAACGTCAACGTCAAAGATTGTTTCGTTCGTAGCATTAGATTCCATAGTACGTAAGGAATATGCCATAAGACGTTCACGATCCTTCACGTTGTATTTTCTACTTATTTCCTTGTTCTCAAATGGTATCACACAAAGTCATGTTATGTCACCGATCGTTCGTTTTCCTCCTTTCGTTATCATTCACTATTCTGTTTCCTTCTATACTGTTATCAAGGACAGTCACCGTATTCGTAGAAGAAATAAGAAAAAACAAATGGAAATAAGTGAAGGAAAAAGAAAAGCAGAAGAAGAACAAAACAATGTTAATTCTGTATTACACATCACGACGATCGATCACTGTGTACCAAGCAATTAAATGATAAGGTAGAACAAATCTTAACAAATGGTTGACAAATCGGCTTACAACTTCGACGATGACCAAACGATTGCAATCCAATTATCGTTAAGTTGGTGTTGACCATGCACTGCTTACTTCAGACCCATGAAAATAATCTCTTATGTAATTACCCTGACGTACATATGTACATAAGTCGATGATAAAAATAATGAAAACGTTGCACGAACAAATAGAGAGAAAGGAAAGCTCATCAAATGGTTTCACTAAAAATCTTAATTCTGTTCCTAATAGTAATCGTAAAACTTTTATTTTCCTCTGGGGAATTATTTAACGGTAAAATAGTATATATTCCTGTTTCTTCTCTCTCTCTCTCTCTCTCTCTCTCTCTCTCTCTCTCTCTCTCTCTCTTGCTCTCAATTAACCTTATTAATTGTATTGTTTGTTTTCTAAACACAACACAACAACGTTAAAGGAAAACGAAACAATCGAATTAATTTTAATTTATACAACTTAATGTTAACACTTTTTCAGGATGACACTTATTTTAGGTCTTCACATAAAAACTCGATCGTATTCCTTCTTTCTTTTTACTATCGTCGACAGTTACTCTTCTCTAATTCCGATCTAATTCGAAGCAATCGAACGACTCGAAAGGTTTCGATTAATTCGACGATACTCTTCTTCGAATAGAGTATGTCATATATAAATATTGAATTATCCGATTTTACGTTACCGAAGACGATAGCCGAGTATCGTATTTATATCTAATGATTATTCAATACATTTTTTAGAGTTCATTTTGACTATACCTAATCACTATAACTTAAAATTGCGATAACTAATCGTTATAATGTAGCGTAACAAATCTGTTATATCATTATGCATTAAAATAATCGGGATGATGATAATAATTATATGAATACTTTTATGAATTCTATTGTTGGATTGTACACAAAAATTTTCCTAAAATTAGCTTCTCAATTTCTCTTATTGTTAGTGCGTTGAATACTATGATGTTTATTATATTATTACGTATTAAAACAATAGAGATGATAATAATTGTATGAACAATTTGTGAATTATATTATAAAATCTTATAATAGATTTGTTTAATATTAGTTCCTAATTTCCTTTTAGTACCATAAACATTATAACATTTACCGACGATTCACTCAATTTTACATAAAAGTATATTTTTAATATTTCTTCTGTGAAATTTAGAAGAGTAAAAGTATATTTTCTAATACTAAGAAAAATCTAATGTAAAGATTATGAAAAAACGAGTTCTCCTTTATCCTTTTATCTATCAACAATTATGAAAGGTAGATGTGAGTACGCATAATATATCAATTGATGTAAAATCGATTCGACAATCAAAGTATTCAAAATTAATTTCTATTTTCGTGGACTAAATTTATAATAAATACTGTGATAACATTTTGATAAATATTAAATATATCAATGAATGAATTTTTCGTTCTTCATTTTCCTTTTGTCTTTTTTTTACGATTAAATGATGAATGACGGCAATTATTTCTACAGTATCGTCTTCGGAATCCTTTCTCGTAGAAATACCTTCGGTAACCTGCCTATAACAGAGGAACCATTTTCCGAAATGCTTCCGCTAGCAGGATATGACGTCATTGAGCATCCCTACCATCCATGATCCTCGCGTAAGCCGATGCTTCATCGTCAATATTTAAGGAACACATAGAGGTCCTTCGAAGAAAATTACAATTAATGGAAGGCTTAGTGGTGATTCGTTCACGGTAAATATCTTAAGACGCACGTCTCGACCTTCTCATCTTCCGAGGTTAACAGTCGATGCTTTAACTGTCATATCCTACTTTCCATTTCATATAACTAAATTATTGTAGAAGAATATAATAGTATGATATAAAGCAAGAGTTCACATAATTTCTTCCAAAAAATAATATAACAATTTTATAACAATAATATCATAATAATAATAAGAGTAATAAGAATAATTTGACTTGTTTATTTGATCATTTCGTTTTCATTTAAAATTAACTTCAACTTAGTAAGCTATATTTTTGGGATAACTTAGTGACTGATATTTTTTTGAATATTTATTTCATCAAGACCAGGACATGTTTTTCTGTCTCTATAATTTAAAACAATAAATTTGCATTTTTCTTACTATTAAGTATTAATATATCGTTAAGAATATCATCGGATAAATTATATCTTAATTGTGATAATACGTATTTTAAAAATGAGATCGATCTTTCGACATTAACTTATGTTGGGGACACTACTAAGACAAATTTAACTAGTAATTATAGTTCTGGAAAATTTCTTTCTCCTTATTTCAGCATTCTAAAATATTCTCTAGGAATCGTCTTCGTGGCAAACTGAGTGACAGAGGCAAGGGAAGGTTCCCTGAACAAATGTTGTATGACAATACGTCGATATTGCAAAACAGATTAGAATAAATCAAAGATTTTTTCATAATAGAATAAAAATTTTGTCAAGAATTCGATAGATACAATTAAATAAGTTTTCAAAAGTTACGTAAATCGCAAAACGGTACTAATGCCTCTGTCATAACACACTTAAGTCCCAGATGTTGATCAGTCATTAAGAGCATGCTTAAGCCTTAACAAATAATAATTATACTAATAATGGCCGTAAAAAAGAATTATAGCCGGTATATTAGATTTTTATAACAATAGGAAGATATAATCGAAAAGAAACGGTATAATACCGGTATTTTTCTTTCGATTGAAAAATTCTTCAACAATACTAACTATTCGTTAGATTCAGATAATTTTTAAATATCATTAGATATTTCTACACGACAGCCATTTAATTAATCAGGTCTATGTTATCAGAATTGTAATTAAAAGGACATGTAACTCTCATTCTTCTATCACTTAAATTGCATAAGAGGTAGAGAAAAGAAAAAGAAAGAAAAGACAAAGAGTTAAGACTCGAGATATCTCTTACCTCCGGGAAAGGTGTCATTGTTGTCGGACTGTAAGGTGGCACTGGTATCGGAAAGTGGCGATGGTGCGGGCCTTAAATCCGATGGCGGCTCCAATCTCAGTAAATCACTTCCACCATCTCCACCACCTCCCCCATTCCCTCTTCCCACCTGTACAATCGTCACATTCAGAGGTCCCCGGTTACCTATCATAAAACACGATAAGCTTTGATAAGTTTACGATGCTTGGCCTTCGTGGAATATAAATCACGTTATAAGAGATGATGTTTTCATGGATAAGAAAGAAATGAAAAAAAAAAAAAAAATATTTAATATTTGCGAAGCGATCCTCGCAATGTCATAGATCATTCGAGTTGTGTGTTTAATTCTAATCTCCTTATCCCCTACTAATTCGAATTAAATCGAGCCTCACAACGTTTAGAAGCTATCATTTATTCAAACGAGAAAATCCGAAATGATATCGATTGCAAAGCGTGTGTTAAATTCGTGTTCGTTTATTGGAAAGTTTATTCTACTTACAATTAGTACAGTCTTTCTTTTTATCAAGAAACGACAAAATCTTATCGGTTGACCGATCAAATATAAACGAATCTTTGTGAAATGTAAAACAAAGCTAAAATCATTCTGATATACTTATATAAATGTTTGCAAGAACGAAAATCTTATCTCTAATCTTGTTTCTATAGAAAGTGTGAGTAAAAAAAAAAGAATAAACGAAAAGAAAAGAAAAGGAAAAAAGGAAGTAAAAAAAGAAAAGAGAAAAATAAAAAATGCAAATTTACGTCTGTACTATTATTACGATCGTTAACTTATATATTTCAAATAATATAAGTTAAATATATTTCTTATAGTTGTACGTAGTTTGAGTACGTGAAGATTAAATAAAGTGGACAAAATTAGTTAGAAAAGATGTTGGTTTCGTCTAGAGAAGGTAGGATCATCGGCACTTCTCGACGATGTCGCTAAGTGGTAATTAACCTCGGTGTCATTTTCTCACCCCTCACCCTCTCTTATCCTGAGTAAACCAAGCTAAAATTGAATCCGTTTAAACATGCGATGAAAGATGGAGAGACTGGAGGTGGAGGATGATTTGTATTCGTCGTTCACCGACAGAGACGAGAAAAAAATAGAGAGAGAGAGAGAGAGAGAGAGAGAGAGAGAGAGAGAGAGAGAGAAAAGAAAGAGAGAAAGAGAAAAGAAGAGAGATCAAAAGAGAGGAGAGAACGATAGAGATTCGTTGGCTCGAAGAAAGAAGGTAATTCGATGCAGAAACGCAAGACAGATCAATCTAACGATCGACTTTCGAGCGGAAGAGATAAATAGAGAGAGGGGGGAAGGAGGGGAGGGAAGGAGGGAGGGAGAAGGGAAGAGATAGAAATAGAGAGAAAGTGAAATCCTCGAGAAAATTATTCACGATGTTGCAATCTGTGGCAAACGCGTCTTATACCTCGTGTTTTATAGAGGAGATATGCGTTGAGGGGAAAGAAGAATCTCTGAATAGAAAATCCATTATTTTTTCTATATTAAGAATCAAATTACCAAGAAATTCAAAAGAATTCTCACCTCTTAGATATTTACAATTGCAAAGGAAATAATTCTCACATAAAGGAATTTTCACCTTGCATTCTCGCAGAGACAGACAAATTTAATAATAAAAAAAGGGGAAAAAAATAAAATACGATTGATAATTATCTAATGATAATAATAATAAATTTTAACTAATAATAATACTACGACGTATATCTATCTGAAACCATATTGATAATAGCATCATCATGAAAAATAATTCGAAGACGCTGATTCATATTGAAGTCATGAATTGTTCGAATAAAAGTGAAAAAAGTATAAAAAGTTTAATATCATATATAAAGTCATGAAGAGCTGGATTTTCGGTATAGAGATTATCCACTTTTGTGAATAATCCTGTTCCACGTACGAGTGAAAGATTGTCTTGACCTATATATATGGGTCACTGGATAGTGAACGTATTAAATAAACTATTCACTGTTCCACTAGGGATTCGAGTAAACGTCAACATACGTATGCAACTACTCTATGCGTTTAAGAAAAAAAAAAGAGAAAAGAAAAACAAAATTTATTCTTTTGAAAACTTAAAGAGTCTCGAGAAAAGACAACTGGATAGAACAAAGTAGAAGTCACGAAACGCATATAAATCACCACTGGGTTGGTACTTGTTTTCTGATACTTCTTTTCACTCTCTACCGCACGACCAGTGTGCAGGATCCATTGAAGACAACTTTGAATGACCCAGTTTGACAAGAGCTACAACATCTTGTTGTTAGTGTTTACCTATTCGACATTTGTAGTATGCTTATACAGCATTCAAGTGGGTATGTAGTACTATAATGAGGCACATGTGCATTTATATGCGGAGGTAATTAAAGTTATACCTCGGGGCAATCACGACAGGATTACAACCGGGGAAAACTCGGAACAAAAGAATATTTCAATATTAATATAAAACGTTAAAATAAAACGATCAATCCAAAAAATTCTATCCAACTAATATATAACTCTCGTTAAAATACGAAAGTAAGTTTAATGAGTTGAACACCACTTTTATAACATTCCTATAGATTAACCAGATCTTTCCGTAAGAATTACTGTTTTAGTCGTATGAGAATTTAAATCATAAAAAAAGAAAATAAAAAATGTATTTATAACGAAAGTAGATAATAAACGGCTTGAAAACTTTAATGTCATCCTTTTTCTAACCTATTATACTAAACGTCCGATATTTTATATCAATTTCGTCATATTTTTTACAATGGGAAATCTCCATTTATTTAATGTATTGTATATTATTATCTTAATATAAAGAATGATATGATAAAATAGAATAAGTTAGACAAAGACTCGCCTGTTCTTGAGGGTGGAAGTAACAATCCTTGGACCTCCTCGAGGGGCATGGCCTGTCCGTGATGTTCTCGATAACGATGAGGACGATCTCTCATACCTTTTCGCGAACGAACACGTAGCGTTCGTTTTCGCGACGCTTCTCGTCGTCGTCGTCGTCGTCGTTGTCCTTGTCCTTGTCCTTGTCCTTGTCCTTGTCCTTGTTCTTGTCCTTGTCCTTGTCCTCGTCGTCGTCCTCGTCCACCACGTCGTCCTTGCCGATCGACGGGAGAGACGATACGTTCTCGTAGTCGAGATTATTGGGATCGGGATTGGGTGCGGGATTAGGTTTAGGAAGCTGGGTGAGTCCTGGGGGACTCCTGGTGATGACGGTGGACGGTAATAGAGCGTCATCGCCCCGCCGTCGCACCTGAGACCATACCCCGCTCACCAAAATCGATCAATTCTCCAACTTGTTGTGACGAAATTTTCCTCTGTTCGGTTAAAACCGTTACCTCACGCACCCCAAATTATTAGTTTTGAAATCTGAAAAATAAAAAGGAAACAAAAAATTACGATGCGATCGTCGTTACATGTTAAAACTTATTTTTGTTAGAAATGTTTCAAAAAGATAAACATTATACCAACTATTCAACAAATATTCTAATGGAAATAACTTAAGCAATTCTATTATAATATTTTTTTTTACATAATTTAATCGTCTCATACAAGTCTCATTGCAATTTAAACTACATTAAATATTCGTATCTTGTAATTACGCAATCACGTGCTTTTAACATATAACATAATTTTTTTCTAGTTTCAACAAAAATATGAAGTTATAGTATTACTTATACTAGTATAATTTGATTATACTAAATATAATTTATATTTAAAAAAAAAAACATTTAAAACTACAAGTATGAAGTAACAATTAAATTTTTGTCAATAAAATGAAATAAAACTAAAAACAATAAAGAAATATAGATGCGTGACTTAAAAGTTACATGAAATTAAGTTAAAAATTAATTTAAGATGATAATTTACTTTCAAAATTTTCAAACTCAGATCATAAATTGAAAATTATTCTCATTATTTAGATAACTTGAATTACTTTATATATAATAAGGTGCTTATTTCGAAATGATACGTCTTATTAATTTAACATTATAACTTTCTTTCAAAATTAACACAAACATTACAATTAAAGAACTTTTTTATCATCGACTTGACTCAAATTATTTTACAAGGAATAAGATACTAATTTTGATATTATATACGTCGATACTTTCATTTTATTCGATCGTTATTACAAAAACAACTTCTCTTGTCGTTATTTATATTTTCCATCGTTGTAGATATGCAGGCATCTACGTGTTTATGTGCCTACAATTATCCACTTTTGACCATCAAACTAATCATAGTGCTTCACGAATATATATGCTCTCATCATACTCACGCGTAGACTTAAAATTACACGCAACGAACTATGAACGCACGCACACGCAAGAGATGCTTATGATATAGTTATAGATCGATTGAGAAACGTGTGTCGCGGTTAGTGGGTCTAGTTCGGTAGAATTGCACAGAGCCCGTACAAAGGAGGAAACTAGCCACGATCATGTCCTCGTCTATATTATAGGCATTGCTATATTATCGTGACACGTAGTATATTTCTTTTTCCTTCTCCCAATGCTCGACCATAGTGCCCTCGTTATCGATCGAACCACAAATTTCCGAATAACTAGATGGAAATCGTGTCCGCACGTGTTCGATAGGAAAATTAGTTATTATAACTGTATACTAGTTATCTAACCTGATTTATTACTCTCTCATATGTTCTATCGAAGGACAACGTGTTGATAAACTTGAATCGCACGAAATACACACACAAAATGTTCCAACGAAAAGTGTATACAAAAATTATTATGAGACCTAGTAATTATTTTGGAAAACGTTTAAACAAGTCAATTTTGTTTTTGAGGGGACAAGTCCTTATATATTCATCCACTTTGGGCTAGCTCTCTTAGGGGGTTCGGGTGACAAGCTCCTTAAAAATCTTAAGTGGCATGTCATATGAAAGGTCTTTTAATTCTCTTTAAAATGGTGCTATTCTTCATTTATTTTGTTTTCTTTTTTTTTTTTTTTTGTTAATTTTGAGTTAAAAATTCCCGAGAAAATGATGCATTTGGAATTTCAAATTAAGAAAAAATTTTATTTTATTAAATATTCAAAACATGTATTGCCAACGTCCATGCAGTAATAAAGTTTTTCCACAGTATTAACTCAAACATTCTACAATACATCCGGTGCATTTCGATAAATGTGTAAACTGGTATCTTGGTTATAAAATTATTGGTCCACTATTTTTATCAAATAATTTTATCGAAGAGTCATAGTTTAATTCATTTAAGAGCTAGATTTAATCATTGATCGTATAAATCGTTTAAAACGATCTGAATATGTCGGAAGAGATATTTTTTCAACACAGTGGAAATACTTCAGATTATATGCAGGTGCAAATACGGCAGTTATTAAACCAACATTATTCCGAGCATTCACGTCCTATGATTCTTTTTCTATAGGGGCATCTAAAATCAAGGATATGTGCCACCCAATCGGCTTCAATAGAAAAATTTGAAAAAAGCCGGCGAATTACACCAGATGTAATGCAAAATGTTCGTATATGTGTGTGTGTGTGTGTGTGTGTGTGTGTGTGTGTGTGTGTGTGTGTGTGTGTGTGTGTGTGTGTGTGTGTGTGTGTGTGTGTGTGTGTGTGTGTGTGTGTGTGTGTCGATGAAAATCCGTTATTTCGCCGATAAAGTTTTATGAAATTCGAAATGTCAAAAGTCTTTCTGGGTCATTTTGTTGGTTAAGCTCGTTTCATCAAGAAGAAATTCGTATGTTAAACCTGCTAGCAGTACGATTTTATACCGGATGCGTAAATTTTATAACATCTGCATTGCAGTTGAGAGAAAATGCCAGTCGTAAAGTCGGACGATTTCTCGTTCTCTCCCGTTCTCTTACTCACTGTCTATCTCTTTCTCTTCCACCAAATACTTCCTCCATCAAATACTGGATATCACTAGAAAACTATAATATCCAGACACTTTATCGAGACATTTCGAGGACTCGAGATAACGTATCGTTTAAACATAAAATATTTAATGCTTTTATATCTAATCTCTACTAAAACATTTATTCTTAATCATCGTAGAGAGCACAATAATATTAAAAAAAGGAAAACATAAATAAAGATAAATAAAATCAATACGAACGTATATATAATATTTATATAACTATAATAATTAATAAATTTTACAGAATCATAACGTGTTTAAATTTTTTTAAGATACCCTTTTATACGTCTTACTGTATGTATTCGATTTGACCAATCAAATCTCGTTACCTCGTGGAAAATTTTCTAGTGAGATAGAAAATATGAAGAAGGAATTAAAAAATCGGTTAGATGTATCGTCAAATAGTACAACTGAATAACGTGTTACGTTGAATAAACACGAGTCATTACGTAAAGCCAATGATGTACATTGAGATTTGCAAACCAAATCATATGGTTCGATGCTTTCTGTTATAATAATTCCTAATCTTCTCCTATATATTATAATTATCTCTTATATATAGATCTCAGATTGAGATAAATTTCTTAAAATTTACGTAATAATTCATCGTTTGTTACTTGCTACAACATCAGATTTTTTTTACACAATGGAAAAAAAAACTCGATCTAAAGTGTGACATAAAGTGTGACGATAAAACAGTCCGACTCATCGTGAGAGACAACAAAAAAAAGAAAGAAAAGAAAGAAACAAAAAAATAGAGGAGCGATCGAATTCGTTTGAAAGAAGGAAGTCAAGCGTGGGATACGACTTTATTGACTCGATGAACATCATACGACAAACCGTGCTACGTGACTCGTTTCTACGATTTATCGTCAAAGAAGTCAACTGAAAGCGATTTATCACAACATCTTCGGAAAAAATTCTCTATGCCAAAATTCTCCTCCAACTTTCAACGGATTCTCTTCTGGTATGATCATTTATCTAGCGTTTCATTGAACTTCGTTTTCTTCTTCTGCATTTGTGATAAAAACGAGAAAAAAAAGAAAAAAAATATCCCTTTGGTAAACAAACATTTTTGTCATTTTATTTGAACAATTAATTTTCTTATAATCCATCGATTTGAATCATTATTATCCAAGGTTAAAAAGAATCTGGTTACTGTAATTAATGATCCAATTATTTACTCTAACCTTGAAAGAAAAAATATGTCTATAGTATACAGAAAATTTTTTCGTTTTACTTAAACGCTTGATTTTATCTTACAATCGTTTCATCGCAATCCTATTTAATTAAAATTTAAAGGACTCGAAATCAGTGATTTTATTGTTTAATCTAATCTTGAAAAAAAAAGAAAAGAAAAGTATTACTTTGCAACATGATCAATCCTATTAATCATATATTCCCAAAAACACTTCCGACGAATTTGAATCCAGGAGTAGGAATTGATGCATTTCATAAAATGGATCTGAACAGTTTCTTACAGCTGGAAGTCAATTTGTTCCAAAGAGAAGAAAATTATAAACGTGCGACCCGTCTTTGTGGGTAAACACCTATGTAGCACGTTTCTATCCACATACACACACGTAAAACACATGTCTCTCTCTCTCCCCTCCCTTCCCCCTTCTCCTTTCTGTGTGTGTACATAAGTATCTATAGAAAAGATAAAACGTTCCCTTTATTCCGCCACACCCTGATTTTTCTGGTATGTTTCGTTCCAAGACCATCCCTTCTCGTTATCGCACACCGTGATTACCTATTAATTATTTCTTAAAATAGATCCTCGACAAGATAGATACTCGCATGCCACGAACTACAATATCTTTTTGTACTATACAAGCAAAATCGATTAACTCCACTTTTTGAATGTTTTCAAATTTGTGTCAAAGCACTTGATGGAATCCTCACTTTTTATATTCATAATAAATTTTCTTTATTTCCGTTATTTAATACCATTAAATGGCAAAATTTATTTGGCTATTGAATAAAAAATAATTTATTTCAGTAATAACGATTATTCTAAGACTATTCTATCAGATTCGCTCACTCTTTACGTCGTTAAATAAAAGCTACGTCGTCACTTAAATTAGGGTGTCCCCTAAGTTTCTTCCGTATCGTGTATTCATTTCGCATAAAAAAAGAGGAAGAAACTTATGGGACATCCTAATACATTCTACAATGTTTACTTGAATTTATATTTTAAAGAGGATTTTTAAAAGCAAATTATATTATTTCATAACATTTCTCTATTTTTTGTTTTATAAAGTTAATCGATTTTATGAGTAATATTAATTAATATTATTATATAAAATAATATTAACTGCGAGTGAGCGGCTCATATGTCGTATACTCGTGGACCCTTCTAACAGGTTCTATAAGACAAAACAAAGATGTATGTAATGTAAAAATGTAAAAATGTATGTATGTATATATCTATGTGCATCTCAAAATAATGAAAAATGTGTTTAAAAAAGAAAAAAGTAATATAAAAATTGCAAGCTGATGAAACAAAGAACGAATGTATTAGTCATCTTGCGTGTTCTCATTTTTTATTGAATCGGTGTAACATTCGAGCATTCATACAAACGCACATACATATATACATACTTATGTATATGATTGTACTATAGATGTATACCTACGAGAAAGACATGAAAAATAATGAAGGTTAGAAGATAAGGGTTACTGTATAACCCCGACGCTCGTTCCACTGACTCATTGACTAGTCCCACTCATGTTCAACCTGAGAATATAAACATACTACAGTACGTGACTTTCGAGGATGACGCTTTTGCGAATGAATAAACGAGTGAACTCTCTCTCTCTCTCTCTCTCTCTCTCTCTCTCTCTCTCTCTCTCTCTCTCTCTCTCTCTCTCTCTCTCTCTCTCTCTCTCTCTCTCTCTCTCTCTCTCTCTCTCTCTCTCTCTCTCTCTCTCCTCTTATTAATCTTCCTTCATTTCTTCTCTTCATTTTCAAATATATTTCAACTATATGCTTAATTTGAAATGTTCATTTTCGTCGAGATGTTTGGTCTCAGCCTCGTCAAGATCCAATGTAACCATGCTTATCAAACCGAGTAGCTAGAGTTATTAAAGTTGAAAGATGTATTGCCTGAAAGTAATGGAGATCTCAGTGGTAATAGACGGCCTGACATTTAACGAGCGAGCGGAGCTACAAAATTCCAAAGTCTCGTGAGACGAAAGAACAGATAAGATTTCCGAAATGTCCCTTTTCCCTTTCTTCTTTTCCTGTTTTTTCTTTTCTCTCCTTTTTCTTTTTCTTTTACACAAATATGAATATACATCGATGTATCTACACGATGAACCGTATTATTTATTTTATTTATTTTATTTATTTACTTATATTATAATGAGATATAACAATCATAATATTATATGTGTGTGTGTGTGTGTGTGTGTACTGTACAAGTATGTATGTATATATATATATATATATATATATATATATATATATATATATGTACACAATTAATTCATGTATATATTTCATATATGCATGATGAACCGATTTACTTGGTCGCCTTAATTTATTTCTCGGTTCTAGGAATTAATTACTACAGTCGATTCATGGATATTTCTAATAAATTAATTGATACAAAATAAAGACTTCGAAATTTATTGACAAAATAAATTATTAAACGATCAATATCTAATTTATTACCACGCACACCGTTCACTCGGTATGCAAGTATCAATGATATTTAAATAATAGAAAACATTTTCGAGAAAAAAAAACAGAAAAGTAGACTTTAGGAAAATATAAATCAATATGACTGGTAAAAGTATTGACATTTAGAAAGACAGATAAACCATGAAATGTGTATTCACGAATCGATTGGATCGATCTCTTTTTTCTTTCTTTCTTTTTTCTACTATGTCATGGAAGCGTATTTTAAACACGTGAATTTTTCTTGCCATGTATCAATCATTCTTCGCGATACACGTACTATAATACATACATATGTAGGATGCATGACCTTTACAAAATTTTACCGCGTAGCTAACACATTTCTTTTCTGTTTTCTTTCTAAGCCTTTCTTGACCTTGAAATTTTGATTAAGTTCGATTCATGTCTAATCTCGTGAAATAGTTAATAGGTTTACTACCATGTCGATTATCGGTAACAATATTGACTTTAATTAAAACGTGAGTAACACCCATGAGTAACATATAAGCAGTTTATACACGCACGCGCGCGCGCGCGCGTATATATATATATAAAAAATACTTAGAACTATAATTTAAAAAAATGTTAAACGTAAAAGAAAAATATATATATACGTAATAGATAATAAAAGATTTCTATCCTATTGTTATGCATATACAACAGATTCTATCTTAATCGGTCAATGTGTCAATTGGAATGAATATGTTGTCTGACACGTATTATTGACAATTTCGATAACAGTTGCATAGATCGATTAACGCTCAGCATTGACATATGAAAAGCATTGAATATGCGTGTCATCGAAAATACAAGAGTAAGTCGAACTGGTCATGGTCGAACTTTATGAACTACTATCTACTATTAGACACGATAAAAGAAAAAGAACATATATTCAAAGTCATCGGATAGGGTTAAACGTAAATCAACGGTGCAGCGAATGTAGGGAAAGTAAAATAACACCTTCGTTCGCCGCTACTACCGACATGGATGAATAAATGTTATTATATTACTCGATTCGAATCAATGAACCAAAGAATTTCGTCGCAATTGGTAAAAAAGAAAGACAAGAAAGACGGTGGTAAAGTATACGAAAAAAAAGAGGAAAGAAATCGAGGCTAAAAAAAGGAGGAACTTTGAACGGAAGTTACACAAGCTTAACGGGAGGGGGTTGAATCGCGTTAAAAGGTAAACTTTGGTGACATTCTAACATTCTAAAACAATCGATATCGGGGTGAGTTAACAAAAATAGACGAGTCACCAGCAGGTACATCTAGACGACGAGTCCATGAACATTATAGCATAGACAGCCATCTTATTGGAATATAGCTTATATAGTTAATGTATGTAAGTTCAGTTGACTTGAAAAAATATTATTACTAAACGCCATGGTACGAATGTTTTGAAACGATAAAAAAAAATATATTTGAAAAATTGTAGAGAAATTATTCTGTCAGATGTGAATCAGCGATTTGGAAAAAAACAAAAACAAAAAAGACAAAATGTCTACTTTATCAGAGAGCTGGCTAATTCAAGTAAAATTTATAATATTTATAAATATATAATATAATATATGGTATTAATAGGAAAGATTTATAGAATGTGTACGACATGTTAATTAAAATGTACGTCTTTTTACAAACATCGAAATGCATTTTTCGATCAAAAGAAAAAAACAAAGGAAGAAACAAAAGTTAATAGAAAACGAAAAAGTAATTATTTAATCCATAAAAATGTACGAATACGTGCTTATACATGCCATTATAACATCGTCATGTTATCATTCTACGTTAGAGGAAAAAACTGTGATCGCAGTCACGACATATCGATATCAGTCATCAAAAGGCAATGCTTCTAGGGATCTATGTCAGAGTTCCGTGAACACACACGCACACACAAGACGTTTGATTTTATCGCGCTCATGCCCTTGACGATGAATTTTTCGAATAAATCGTGATGGGCGATTGGTAACGCGTGAAGCTGTATGAAAACTTTTTGAAAACGAAGACGAGAAAATGGTAGGAAGTTAAAAAAAGAAAAAGAAAGAAACGGCGGGTAAACCGATTGGATCGATTAAAACCAATAGATGTTATCATACTTTTTGTAACCATCCCATGAAGGTAGAAGACCGACAGGTGTAAAAACAAATCGGACGTGCGTCAAGCGTGGTCTCACAGCACGGTAGTTATTGATTTTCGACGCACAATTTATTGTCTCGTAGAAACGAGGCCGATATACGCAACACCAACTAAAAGAGACCGAAAGATACCGAGAGAGAGAGAGAGAGAGAGAGAGAGAGAGAGAGAGAGAGAGAGAGAGAGAGGAGAGAAGGAATTAATAGAATAACTGCATAATTAATACATCGTAAATTGAAGCAGCAAATTAAGGAAAATTTGTCCACCCTTCTATCGAAAGTTCGCGCAGGGATATTTTCGTTTGTCTTTTCTTTTTTATTTTTTTTTCTTGTTTTTTTTTTTTTTTTTGTTTTGTTTTTTACTCGGTCCAATAACGCATTATAACCACGCGATAGCCTACTTAATTTCGTCTTTGTACCGTCTTCCCGCTGACGAAACAATGCTTCCTTAGAATAAAAAGGAAACCAGGCCAATTCGGACCTAGATTTTGTAGAACATCAAAGAAACGCCGTTAAATGAGAAAGGCAAGTAGGTTGAGACTCAGTCGTCACGTCTATGTTGTAATGTTTTATGTGAAACATCGCAGCGACCAACACCGTTTCGCCAAGCGTTGGAACATTCGTAACAACAACAGCATTAATATCAAAAGAAATAAAAAAAGAAAGAAAGAAATTGATAAAAACAAAATAAATGATTAAAAGTATAACAAGTCAATTAAGATCTCGTTTAGATTGTCCTTTGTTAAAAGGATTATAACTCACAGAATATATCTCGCATATCTCGCTACGGATAATAATAAAAATAGGAACGTTTAAATTATTCAGCGCGAACAACGTTCGATCATGTCAGATCGCATTTCAAGATAGAAAACCACGGAAGTCTTTTGACGACGCGATCCATATATTTCAAGATTCTTCAAGATAATATTGACGTAATCGCGATGACCGATTTGCAAATAATCTCTCCAGATATTTTCATCTTCGATTATCATCTACTTACATTCTTCTTTTTTTATTAATCCGATATAAGATCATAAAAAGCACGATTAATGTTATAATATATATATACACTTCGCATTTTTCTTTTAATTTTTTATTACATTATAAAGTTGTCAAAACATTTCCCGAAAATTCTAAATATATTTGCAAAGCATATTTGTAAAAATTCAAAGCTCTTGTTGACGCTAGAATGGATAATAATACCAAAAAGCTTTTGAGAAAAATGTGAATTTTGTTTACTCCATCGAGAAGAACCATAGAATATAAATCGAGTGTTAAAAATGAATCTTCTTGGATGATCACGTTGCCACCAAACGTATTTACGTATGCACATGAGGAACATATACACAACAATATAGATGCCGGACATACATTTTCTGGGAGGAGAAAAGAACTTTTTATCGTATATATATGCATCTTTCTTCCTCTTCGTAGAAAAGCTTTGTATAAACTGCTATAACGAAACATATGTCTACGAGATGACCTATTTTTTATCGATTCACATAAATATTGTCGAGATTTTATTAATGATATTAAAAAATAACCAACATCGTGATGTATATATCTCGTGCATATTGTAAAATTGACATTACAGGTCAAATGATAATTGAAAAAAAAAGATGGTTACTTACAGCATTTTTAATACTTAAAAAAATCGCGATATTTCAAATATGTAAAAACGTAAAAGAAATCACAGACGTAGTCGTTGGTATTAAAAAAAAAAGAACTTCGATTAATATCTAAGCGAGTCGATTAAAATGAAAGGCTGTGTTTAAAAAAAAGAGAGAGAGAAAAGGAAAGAAAAAAATCGTTTAATATCTTTGCAGTGAGCTTATATTCTGTGTTTCATAAACGATATATTCGTATACAATAAAAATTCATCGATCCACGATAGATCGATCGCGTGGAATAACACTCTTTTTGTTATTTCACCCTGGTAAAAGATAAAAGAACCGAAGTCGCGCAAACAAAGAGGAAAACGGCATTAATCGATTTCACTTTAAGCTAGCGTTTTGCCTGCACACAGCAACATGCGCGTGTCCATTTACATACGCATACGTAGATACAACGTCGTCGAAAAGGCCGATGACGCCGTCATCGTGTCGGACTTGACTCGCGTTTCTACTACTTTTATACGGGATGTTTCAAAACATGTGGACATAATTTTCATTGCTGTATTCAGTACATTAAAATAAGAAAAAAGATATTATAAGAAAGAGAAAAAAATTCATACAAACATATCAACCCTATAGGATCTCGTTTCTAAAAATGCAGTATATTTTTCTGATACATTCCTACATTTAAGAGGATTACCAAGAATGTTTTTAAGATAAATAAATAAAAGTCGGCTCGTAGATTACATCCAATCAATTGGCCACCTCGCTCGTCGGACTTAAATCCAATAGATTTTCTTATCTGTGGGGGTCACCTAAACCAATTTAGTTTACAACACAGCAGGAGTAGAGATAACGTTAAGATACTCCGACAACATACTATTAGAGAAGTTCCCGAATAAATCCGTGTAATACTAGACAACTTTAAACGAATAAAAATATTAATAATAAGACGACATTTTGCGTAAACATTTAGTCGAATGTAGTCTATTCGAGGTCTTATTGTAAAAAAAAAACGAATAAACAAGAGATATAATACAATAATGATTGTAAGTACAACATCATGGAAATCGAAGTCATATGTCGGGCATACGTTTGTATGGACTAACTTTATTTTTCTTTATTCTAATGCACCGAAATTATGTCTCCACGTATTCTGAAACACCCTGTATATCTTTATTACGTAGAAACACCTCTACGTGTTCATCGAAAGAACACCGAAAGGCGAGAAAGGAAACGTACGGAACGGTTGATTGCGAGAAAACCAATAGACAAAATAGACAAGAAGAACGATGCGGAGATACGTAATTTCATCCCTCAGGAAAAGGAAATAGGGAGGTGAATAAGGGTAGATGAGACAGACAGGCAAGGCGCACCCTGTTGCGACTAATTACAACCTTCGTACTTTCCTATAATCGGAAGAACGATAAATCGTCCTTTTAATTGCGAATATACGCATTCAACATGCACGTTCATCTATGATACGACGCAGATGATAAAAAATCTTCCACCTCAAAAAAATAATAAACGAAAAGTAAAATGCGATAAATCTATCAATTTATTAATCTCATTAATATCTTGCCAAAAGAAATTATTCGAATAATTAACTTCGTTCATTTTCATAGAAGATGATCTCAACATTATCAGGCCGATATTCGTAAAGTTAGAAAGATACGATATGGATGGATGTATAGATAGATAGATAGATAGATAGATAGATAGATAGATAGATAGATAAATAGACAAAGAGAGAGAGTGAGAGAAAGAGAGAGTGAGAGAAAGAGTGAGTGAGAACGTACGAATAAATTCGCGCGGGAATTCGTTTCATTTTTTATACGGGACACTCCCGATAACAATTACTGAATGGTACTCGATATGTAATTATCTTTCGATGAATTAACTAACCCTTTAAAAATATTCAATCCACATTACAAATCGAATAACGACCGTTACGATCGATCGATGCTATTACACGTTGCCACAATGGTAACGTCACGAGTTTCGCGATTACCACATTCGCATATTCAATTATGTAAACACTCTTTCATAAAGCATCAGCGTATTATCGATTTGCGTGGCTATATCGTGTTATTAAGCGTTTATATAAACACTATCGAAAAAAATCGGTATACCTACGTGAGAATATCGTAGGTAGACAAAAAGAAAAAGGAGAGAGAGAGAGAGAGAGAGAGAGAGAGAGAGAGAGAGGGAAAACGAGAGAGATCAAAAAACTTATTCGTCCCAATCAACACCCTTTGTAGACCATCTACTACAATTTCCATAAGAATGACTCTTAAATGGCCAAAGTATAACGACGATTATGCACGAAGGAATTAATCGGGTCGATACTTGATAACGAGGAAAGAGGGATACGTATGTATTTCACGAGCTCTTTCTAACCTAACTACGAATACCTCACGAAAAGCGATGTTTTCAGGTTAGTAACCCCCCATTGGCGAGCGAGTAGTATCGACTAGTAGAAAGAAACCGCCGAAAATCCATATGATCGTCCTAATCGTAAACGATCGTGTTATATTTTTAATTAGAAAAGCGATGATAATTTTAAACTATATAGAAATTTACGGGATATCGATCGATCTTACGCGTAAAATGAAAAACGAAATGAGGAAGAAAAGATAAAAGAAAAAAAAATAAAAGAAAAGATAAAGACGAATATATTTAAATTTTATTTAATCGTTATTCGACTATAAGAATAATAGAAAATGGGTATAGATACAACGTAATGAAATGTATGCAGTTCTAGAACATTACCTGTTGCAAGAAGACTCGGGAGATAGCCAGCCGGTCAATCGGGTGGAAATGTCGACGAACATGATTTTGAACGGATGATATCCTTATGTCTCTCTCTCTCTCTCTCTCTCTCTCTCTCTCTCTCTCTCTCTCTCTCTCTCTCTCTCTCTCTCTCTATCTATCTATCTATCTCTCTCTTTATCGACAGTTTACATCTCGAGATGTATAAAATTTTTCTTCTTCTTTTCAAAGAGAAAACAAGTATGTCCTTCAAGGTGATTCGAATTCACGTTTTAGAGGCATATACACATTAGATTAAACATCGAAATGAGTAAAGTGTCAATAGAATAATACGTTTGTCTCTTTCGCACGTACACGTGTTACCGTCGATGCGTGAAAACGTTGTCACTTTATCGCATGCATGCGTGATCCCTAACTTGTGCACGTATACGTAAAACGAAAAAGAAAAAAGAACAAAATAAATAAAAATGAAAAGTTACACCTCGTCCTTCTTCTCTTCTCCCTACTCCTACTACTTTTTCGGCGGATCTTCCTTCTCCTTTTCCTTTCCTCCTACTCTTGCTCCTGCTTGTGCTCCTTCTCTTTCTTCTTCTCCTCCTCCTCCTCCTCCTCCTCCTCCTCCTCCTCCTCCTCCTCCTCCTCCTCCTCCTCCTCTTCTTCCTCCTTCTGTTCCTCCTCCTGCGTACTCCGTCGCTGTGTTACGCACGCACCACGATCAACCACGACCGACGGACGACACAACGATGACGACGAAGACGATGATGATGATGAAGATGATGATGATGATGATGACGACAACGACGACGATAATGATAATGATGATGATCACGAATGGATTATATTGAGATCGCGAATAACACTCGCGATATATTCAAAAAAGGTATGGCATTAGGATGAGAAACGACGAGAAGGAGTTAAAAAAAAAGAATTGACGACGAGGACGATGGACGGGCGAACAAGCGGGCACGCGCGGACGAGGTTACCGCACGTACCACCGGCGTAGCCTTTTATAACGAAGAGAAGAGGAGACTCTCGAAGAGAACTCGTCCTGCGCTGCGACGAACGGCTCCTGTCGGAGATAACACGCGCGCCTGATATCATTGCGCATTCACCGCCGCGCATCCCGAACCCCTATTCGCTACTATTGCTCCCAGCATTGCCAACTCAAGCTGACCGGTATTACAATATGGCGCGTAAGGCGGTTATTTTCAAATTATTCTCTCATCTCTTCTTATACCAACTTCATACCATAATACTTTTATACGTTTACTTTTTATTTATTCGATTATTTTAACTTTTATTCGTGTATTATATTTTCAATACAGAAATATTTCCTTAGACGTTAGCTATACGTATATGCTACTTTTAATGGCTTTCTTCGTCAACGTCAAGAAACGATAAGAGTACGAGAAAGAATAAAAACTTCGTTTGATCGGTGATGCGTGTCCCTAACAATAAGGTCGTCTCAGAATCATGTTATGACGTAAGCGTATAGACGTAAATACCATGAGAGAATAAAATTCGATATGCACAGTCCGCCATGTCAAGGACTTTCCTATGTTCGATCTCTCTCTCTCTCTCTCTCTCTCTCTCTCTTTCTCTTATTCTTTTTTTATAACTCTCACCTACGCAAAAATATCTTGCCGATTACGTTTACGAACGACAAATTTTTTAATGTCTTCGATTTATTTTTGTTATACGGTAGGAATAGTCGTCCATTCTTTGAAAGAAATAGAAAGAAATTAATTCATCGTTTAAATCTTGATATATCGTCGTCTAGTCAGTACATATATATACTTGATCGATCTAAAGAGATTCTATTTAATCCGTTCAATGGCACCTTACCACAATTACGAATGCATTGATCTTAAAACTGGCTTGACGTCATTTCGTCGATCATTGTAATGTATTAAGATACTGTCACTCAATTGCATTCGTAAAGGTATTTGTTTTCTACCTATCGATACATCTTCAATTATTCGATTTTCTAGTCGCTTTTCCAACCAGAAAAAATTTTTAGAATAAGTGCTTTTACACGCACACACATCGAATGTATCCTTTATAAATATAATGATCTTTTACACGAAAATGTATTACTTTGAAGTAGGTACTTGCGTTTTATTTACGTTCGTTGCTCGTTACTATGATATTAGAAAGGCACACACACACGTATATATATATATATATATATACGCACAAACATATATAAAAGAATTAATAGAATAAAATTCTAACTTTGTTGATATTTTTATAACGTCAGATACCTTTCACTAGTTGAATATCCGCAGACAGTTTACAAATATTTTATTTCACACTTTCAAGGACGTAAAACCATACCATTGCGATACCTCTACTTGATCGATCAAACCCTTGCGACCAAGTCTCTATAATCTCGTATTTACAATTTCAGGGTAAAAAATTGATAAAACAACGACCATATGTAAATGCGTTTTTTAGTTTACTCACAGTCATGAGTATGTATGCATTTATATATATTTATGTTAACCTTACTTTAAATTGCAAATTATGTATTCTTATTTCGTAAACAAAATTATTAATCATTCCTCGTTCATGTAATACGGAAAATTAAATATACAATAATGAAATATTATTTACATACAGATGTTACTTTTGTTTTATCTTTTTAACCCTATTAACAATTTTGTTTCTTCCTTTTTTTTCGCGATCAATTTGATATCACATCTTGATCTAGAAAAGTAAACGTAAAGTATTCAAATTTCAGCCCGAAACGACAAAATAGATGATTACATAATATCAAATTAATATTAACAAACTATAATCGGTCAACTTAATTAATTTTGATATCTTCGCATTGACATCAAATTTTTAGATAATTACCGCGATAATGTAATAATCGAATTCCTTTCTATATTTGCTTGTTAATATTTATATCAAAACCTACTTATCATCGAACGATATTTGAATACATTATTACCATCTCTTGCGACGTCAATGACTTATAACTGAAGTTAACAGATCATGAGAATTAATGCTGAAGATTATTACCGACGAGGACGAGGTTATATCGATAACGTAGTATTCTTTACATGAAAGTGTATATATTCCATAAAATACGTTTAATTTACACAGCGAAATTTAAATTCATTGCATAAAATTTACAAACAATAGAAACAGATTATAAATAATCTGAAAAAAAGATGTATTTATCAATTTCGTTCTATATATTGCCAACTAACGAAAAACAAATTACAACGACAACTTTAAAAAGAACTAAAATTAGTAAGAAGGTTTGTCATTGGTTCATTTGTCCGCACTGTAAAGTTGATACAAAATCAATTACACATTCTTTGTCCTTCTACATATTATAGTATCTAGCTTTTATAATACCTCAAAATTGGTATACTCTTCAATGTGACAATTATTATCAACATAACAGTATAATCTCAAAATAACAGTAATGTGATTTCTTCTTCAATGAAAAGTTTTTGTCTCTTCGATACTACATAGTAATATATACAGTATAGAAATAAATATCTTTATTTACATTGCTGTAAAGTTGCAAAGGTTATTTGAAATTATATTTTTAGATAAAATACTTAATGTGAGACATAATGCCAAAGGTAGTTTCAAGAAGTATTATATGTTCTGATACCAAAGATCAAGAAGAATATGGTGAAGAAAAGCCATTACATATTTATTATTGTTTATGTGGTCAAATGACATTGATTTTAGGTTGGATTGTTACAGAATTTTGTTATCGTGTATTTTCATAAAAGAAACAATTAAAAAACAGTTATTATATTACAGATTGTGCTATTGAAAAATTACCACTAAGAAAAAGAGATGGAGCGCGTGTTATCGATGGTAGTAAACATGCTCATAAAATGACTTGCGAACAAGATGAAGTTGTTTATTTAAAACGTCCAGAAGGAATAGAAAAACAGTATCGACAAAAGTGTAAAAAGTGTGTACCATTTTGATTATTATTGTAATCAACATATATAAAACGTTCCTCTACAATTATCATAAAAATTATATTTTTACAGATGTGGTCTTTTCCTGTATTATAAGCATGATCTTAGCATGAATATTGTATTTATTGTAAAAGGTGCTGTGATAAAAAGTTCTGGTGAAGGTCCAATGACCGATATATATAATCAAGTAGCAATTGAAAAACCTAAAAAAATAATGGTTACAAAACATACTAAGAATATGGGCAAATTTAGTTCTGTAACTGTATCTACAATAGATGAAGAAGAAGATGAAATCGAAGCTGTAAGTTTAAGAAGCTAATACTTGATATATTTTTACAAATACAATAGAAATTTCTAAATCAAATTTTATTTTTTAGAGAGAAGTTGCTGATTCATATGCAAATAATGCACGAATCATAGAAAAGCAACTTGAAAGAAAGGGAATGAATAAAAGAAAAGCGATGCCACCAACTGAAACAAATATTAAACGAACAAGACCAAGAGGAACATTATTAGATGTATAGTTCGTTAACTATTATATATTCTGAAGTATCATAAAGTATAATGAAGTTTTGTATTCTAATTTGTATTATAATTTTATATTATAAGTAACATATTTTAAATATATTGTTATATAATAAAATGATTTTTGTAATTTATATGTTTTCTTACTTTTAAGTTAGGTAATTATGTTAATTGAAATATTTTAACACTTTTAAATGTTTATTAACATTACATAAAAGTAATTAATATACAAATGACTAGATATAAACATTGCATAAAAATGTACATTGCAAAATATAGATTAGAATTTAATAAATAAATATATTAACATACAGTATATTAAGGCGAAGCAAGAAGTTTATGTTTTGTAGATGTCGATGAAGATAAAAATTAAATTATTCTGCAATATATCAATCTAGACTATATTTAATTTGAATCAACTTAAATCTACAACAGAACAGATGTAATAACTTTTTTAAATAGATCTCTAAATGATCAGAACAGAATTATAATATTTATATGTTTTTTCTATTCTGATCGTTTAGTGTATAAGAAAATAATTGATATAATATGCTTTAAAACAACTTAGATCCCAAAATATCACATATAATATTAAATAAAAATGTATACTTTTTTATTTTGCTATAGTATATCTTCATCGATCGACGAAATTAATATAAAACCTAGAAATAGTAAATAAAAATTTGTTTATATATAAGACATTTTCTTACTGTTATATATAATAAACGTATATAGGAATACAACATTCCCTGTATCCTAAATGTTATACAGGTCAAAAATGTATATCAATGAATTAAATATACATATATACTATGGCAATATTTAATAAGTAAAATTCGACCATTATCGTATTACAGATATATTGCAGAAATAAAATAGGCTAGAAAAAATAAAAGATCAACATATGGCTCTATTTGGAAAGGGAATCTTTGCAACTACCTAAAAATATATTATAAGTGACCATATTATATGTATCCTTGATATAGACAGAAAATGTAGTTGCAAACATTTAAAATACATATCTACGTGAAGTAATATATGATTTTTTGTCAAAGCTTCATTCGATCTTTGAAGATATTAGTTTATATAGTAGATGCTAAAAAGAAAAAATCAAAATATTCAAATTCACTATAAGACTATAAAATCTGCTTATTGTTAGCAGTACAGTCCATTACAAAAAAAAATTAATAAATTAATTATCTCTGAAAAGAATATTTTAGAAATTCACTATCTTTTTCATTCTTTACTTTTTAATTAATCTAAGATATTAACTTGAGATTTTAACATCAAAATTCGACTGTATGTCTAACAACAAAATGTTAATAAGTGTACAGTTCTAATCAAGACATAAATTATACTATATATAAAATACAAATAAATTATGAATTAATGAATAGTATAATTTCCAATGATAAACGTATGTCAATAAGGAATGCGATTAAAATATACATATACGCGCGCGTGTGTATAGATATAACGTCTGACTGTATGTAGCGATATTTAATATTGTAACAAAAACACATGCGATAAGAACGTTTATGCATGTGCATGCGCGCGCGTGCATGCACATATCTCCAATGTGCATTTAAATTGTGCCATAATATAATCTAAATTGCAATCTATCTTACATCGAGCATGATTCATTTCATTTATCACGTTCGTAGCAGCGTTATATAACTTTCTATGCGTGTTCATTAATAGGTATGTATCTTGGAAAAAGATTACATTTCATATGCACATTTAAGTACTTATCTGAGATGACTTAATGTCCGTTTTTTTAAGTATTGTAGGCTCATCTTTAAGAAACGTGCCTGATCTAGAACCCACTGTAAGTTGTTTGGGAGTCTCTTCGGTATGGCACTTTGTTTTGATCTTTTCATCGTTGACCTTGGAAGATGATTTTTTATTAGTGAGGGCCGGCTTATTTGGTCTGTTAGTGCCAGATTTAGGGGAAGATTTTCTACTAGAATTATCCGATCCTTGTTGATTAGCACTATTATCTTTCTTTTCTCTTTTAACCATAGAATTAATCATGGTGGTCGATTGTAAAACTTGTCGTGCGTTCGTTGTCCGACAAACAACATTATTTACTGATTTACTTGAAATATCGGGTGTCTTTGCAGCGTCTAAAAGATTCCTACGTAGGTTAGGTGAACCGTGATAAGCACTTATAGCTGCCGCTCTACTTCTACTGGCCGCGGTTGAGTTCTCTAGTGATCTTGGTGGCCTACGTGTTACCGTTAATGGATTCTTCTGCTGAATCGGCAATATATTTTTTTTCGTTCTGTCATAAATTTGTGTTTTGTTTATACTTTTTCCTAATGTTGGTGATAATTTCTGCAATGCATTAGATTTAGGATTTGCAGTTATTTCTGTCATAAGACTATCTGTAGACATTGACGTATCCATTTTGTTAACATTTTTCTTTACAACCGATGGCTTGTTCTTGGATTCTGCTAATGAATCTACAGACAATCCAATCTCCGTACTTTTCTGTTTAAAGGATGGTGATTCAGGACGAGTGATACCACAACTTTTACTGATCACATTTTTCTTCTTGTTTGGTCTGGTCATATTCGATTCTGTTAAACTATCAGACGAAAGAGCTTTCACGTCTTTCTTTACAGGCAGCTTTACTCTTGCTATCGGCTTCTTCTCTGTCACTCGTTTTGTCGCAGGACTAGATGTACGCGATGAGTCTGACGATGAGATTGTGATTTTTCGTCGTTGTATTACCACTTTATCTTGACTTACTGACACATTTTCTTTTGGTACAAATTTGGTCCTTGGTTCCAAATATCTAGATTTTACCTACAAAATTTTTATTCGTATGAAGAAAATAATATAACATATTAAAAATGTAGAAATTTACCTCTATTTTATTGGGCCATGACTTAGGTCGACTTGGTGCATCACTGGTGCTTGGTTTATTATCCTCTTGCAATTTTCGTTCAACGGGATCGCTTTTAGGTTTATTTAGAACTTTTCGCGTTTGTGTCGTTGACATTTGCTTCATTGTTTTATCATTATGTTCTGATATAGCCATTTTCACACGTTTTAAATCTAAATTGCGACTTGCTGAGCAAGCAGACGATGTTTTCGATTCCTTTAATAACAAAAATAAAATTAGTTTAAGTTCCTTTAACGAGTGTCTCTATAAAGTTTAAAAACGAGTAATGAGTACCTTTATAAAGTTCGAATGCCTTGATTGACATCTCGATGTTTCGTGTGGTAGAATAACAAGACATGCTAATTCTTGTATTCTACGGCGAAGTTCCAAATCCATTTTTAACCATGTTGTTGATCTTGCAGCCCTCGCTGCCTCACGAACCAAACATTTTTCAACACGAGCTTGAATTTTCTTTAAAAAATCAATAAATAACGGACCCCATTTCATTTTTGTTTGAAAGTTATCTGTTTGCGTTGATAACAACATTTTATGTAACTTTGAATAACTTTTACATGCTTGTTCAGGTGGCAAACGTTCTGCAGCTGATAAAAAGTTATCCTCCAAACGACTTATATTCCATGTTAAATCACGACCAAGTGATTGAAAATTTTCATTATTTAATATAGCTGCAAAATTGTCTGCTAAAAATTTTAACGACGTTTCTAACAAGTTTGAAACCATTCTGTATACCGGTTCTGCCCAACGTACATTCGGCAAAGTTGCTAACAGTTTATCACAATCCATCATAGTTTGAAGTACATTATCTGTAGACTAAACAATGAAATAATAAGATGAAAAAGTAATGACAGTATTAAAATCTGTTAGTTATATTTAAAAGAATAATTATCATATATACAAATACTAAATATATATAATATTGTGCTTTTGCACATACCATATGTACTATATGCTGTAAATAACACTTTTCCATCAATTCTCTTGGAAGGGTTGCAAATGCTTTACATGGCCATATTCGTACAAAATGTCGTGTTATCCACCTTAGAGATTTACGATATATTTCATCCAACCCATAAGCTGCAGCTAATGGCATACACTCCAAAACTCCAACAGCACATACTTGGCAAGGCTAACGATTTTATCTATATTAGTACTACATATATTTATATTAAAATAGGAACATAATAAAAACGCAATATTTACTTTATGAAAAAGATGACAATATTTGACTTTAAGGGTATAACCTATAACTTCCTTAAGACCCTCTAGACACAGCATATCAGCTAATGTAGCTAATTCGACAATGCTTATAGAATCTGGTATATTGCTTTCTCCGCTATATATATGACGTAGTGCAAAATGAACTGCATTATAAGAATATCTGCAAATATTCTCAACTTAATTTTAATTATGATATTAAATTTCATCGCATATATTATATATACATATAATATGTCAACATACCCTTGTAAAGAAATCACATTTCCTGCACTTTCAATCCATCCACCACTAAGAATCGCTGCAAAATATTGACAACGAGAACTTAATATACATTTATGTGCTCTAATTCGTCTTCCAGCTACATCAATTGTAACATCTGGATTAATCTCTTCCAAAAACATTCTTAATAAATCTTCACCCAATCGATTATATGGTTTTCCTCCAGCCAAACTTGATGTTTCTGTTTCTTCTGTACTTCCTTCTATAAAATAATATTTTAATAATAGTTTAGAAACCCAATATATAAGTATATGATGATTCACATACCAGCTCCAGAACGTCCCATGCTGCTTTGCATGCTACTTATGTCACTCTCAGAAATGATACCTTCTGCCTCACCATCCCCAGTTAAATCTTCAAGCGGTGACTTTTGTTTCGACGGTAGCGAAGTACTCATGACAGAAGAAAATACTCGTGAGAGAGTTCTTACTGAATCATTTGTTCTTGACATAACTAATTTACTTTCGATCCAAGATGTTTCTGGAATACTACTACTCATACGGTATGTAGCTCTATTTTCCTTGGCAATTAAATATTCAGATGTATGAGAATGTCCTGATGTTTCGGTTAAGTCCGAAAGTCTCACAAATTTAGAACTTGGCTTTTTCTTATTCAATTGTAACTCCTTTACATCATGGCTGACAAGATTTTCTTCCGTTTTTGACACAGATGTATGACTGTTGTAAGTTGTATCTAATTTTTCATACTCTGGGCCTTCTAATTCACATTCTATTTTCTTAATTGTTTCATTTAAAGATTTATGAGTTTCTAATATTTTATTGCCAGTCGAAGGAATGATTGGATGTTTATTACCTGTAGTCACCACATCTCTGCTTAATAAGTCTGATAATTCATAATCACGATTATCACTATTTGGAGATGGTCCACTGCCACTGCTAATATCAAATGTTTCACTTTTACGTGTTTGTCCATTAGTACTTTCTGTGCACGTCTTCCCCCATCCAGACATATCTGAATACTCATCCTCGTATATTTTTGTATCATCTTCCAACTGCTGCTCTCTATCATTACCTAATTCCTTGTACTGTTGATGTTTGATACTCGCACGTAGTTCCTTATTAATGATTTCTATGTGAGAGTTTGGTGGTGTATCCTTTATATCGTATGCCAAACATTCTTCTGTGGATGTATCCATATTATTATTAGAATTACTTTCCAATTCCTGCAAAGAATTTGAATTCTTATGGTTTGTGGATTCACCCCCTGCAGCATCACTAAGAGAATGACTAGAAGAACTTTGTTTTGTTTGCATCTTTTTCAAATCCCTTTGATCTACTGATAAGCTATGTGCACGTTTGTGTTCTTTTTTTATTATTAATTCCTTAGTAGTAGCTTGTCCATTACCATTATTATTTTGTGTTTTATCGATATTCCATGAATGACGTTTTAAAATTGATCGTGAAGAGGACAACGTTCGTCTTCTCACTATAGGGGAATCAGATTCAATAAACATGAAAACACCTCGTTTTGGTTTTTCTTTTAAAGACTTTGTTGAATTTAAATCTTGATTCTCTTGAAGAGTACTAGAGTTTTCACTTATTGCAACTTCGTCAATTTTTGCTTCCATGCGTTTATCAGAAAATGATGATAAATTTCGTTTATGCATTGTTTTCTGAGCATTTTCAGTTGTCTTTTGTGGATCACCTAAGTCAATGAACATAGAGAATATGTTCTTCTTATCACCTTCCTCAACATTTTTATGATTCGAATCTTCTTTTACAATTTTTTTATTCTTTGGAAGATCATTTTTATTAGATATATCAATATAGAATTCACAATATGCTTTATCAATTTTATGTGGCTCTTTTTTGTTTTCCACACTTTCTTCGACTGGTGTTTCTTCCTTAGATTCTACATTATTTAAATTGACAAAAAAACCTAAACTGCTACACTTTTCGTGGTTGTTAGATCTTACAGAATTCTTAACACATTCAGAAGTAGAAAAGCTTTGTGACATATTTGTTACAAAGTTATCTCTTGTGCTTGATCCTGATTCATTTTTTCTACAATCACTCATATCTACAATCCATGCGGTCATGGAAGAAGACATTCTTGTTGGTCTATCTTTAGTATCATTCATAATTACAGAACCACCTGATACAATAGGTGTGGATTCTGTTTTACGTTGTACGATAGGACTATCCATAGGTTTGGTAAAATCTGATGTGCTGACACCACCAGAAATAATGGGAGCAGTTTCATTTCTTTTAGTTTTCCTGATGACATCTACAGGTTTAACATTTTCTATATTACAACCAACAGTAACAGGTAAGCTACTGCTACATTTATATGCACTATCATCCTCTGTATAACTGTGTGATGTAACTTTATCATTCATTATATCTGCCACAGGATATAATATATCAGAATTAGTAATGCTATTTTGCAGAAGATAATTATTTTCTAATATCTTTTTATCAATTTTATGTTCATAACTGTCTAAAGATAAATATCCTGTACGATACTGCATATTTGTAGTTGCTACTTGAATATCAGAAGTAAAATTATTTAATACATCATTGATAGGTACAGCTGTTGAATCTGTTGTCACATTAGAAATCATATCACTATCTACACGATGTCCTGAATATTGTGGTATGGCACTTTGAAAAACAAGATTGCCTTGCCTACGTTCATATTCTTGCCTTAAAACAGAAAGCTTATCATTTGAATCAAGTTCAAATGTATTTCTTCTTATTAATAAAGGTTGCTGTGTATCTTCAGTAAAATTTGTAGTACTTTCTTTAGGATTCTCTGCATCATCATTTTTAATATCCAAAAGTAAATTCTCATCGCTGTCAACATTTATTTTATCATGACAATTATTGATATTTGTGCTATTATCAGGACAAGGTGAAGCATGTGTGCTTTCACCGCTATCTGCTTCTTTAATTTCTACAGCTAATGACTCTTTGTTTGTACCTTTATTTACATCATCTTTGCTGATTAATGTAGAGTTAACTTTCGTAATTTTAGGTATATCAGCAAGTGGTTGAAAGTATTTTGTTACTTTCATTTCTGGTTCAAATTCTGCAATTTTACTACATTCATTCTGTAAATTTGTTACTTTAAATGGACATGTAAACTTATAGAATTGATCTGCAGTAGTACTTGATAAAGTGTGTGCAAAATCAGCAGAAATAGACATATAAGATTCTGTGTTTCTACTAGTTTGTACATCTTCTTTAACATTTATATTTAAAATTTCCACTTCATCGTTCAAAGAAGATGCATCTATAAAGTAGTGATTGCTTATATTAGAATTACTGGATACTGATGAATGCGTGAAATCAGTCAATTTGTGCTGCGTTTTCTCTGCACGTGTACTTTCTGCTTGGGAACAATTATCATGCATTTCTTCATCTTCTAGCTTCCCTAATACTTTATCTTTACATTCATCATTTTCTTTTGGAACAGATTCTGATGTTTCATTTCCCTCACTTCCACAATCTGATTCATAAAATGGGTCACCAAGAACTTCATTTTCATACTCTGCAATCTCATCGTTATGTAATATAACTTTTTTAGCATTTTCTATTGATGAACTTGATGAATATTCATGTTGGCTATTCATAGAAGAGCTTGTAGCACTACTATCATTTACAAGATAATCCATTAATGCTATTTTATTTAAATCTTTTGTACGACGCGAATTACTATAAGTAGTTAAAGTATTATCATGCTTGAAATCAGTAGCAGGTACATTGCCTTCATGATCTGTTTGTGTAATATGAGCTGAATGTGTTGCATTAATAGTCGAAGTATACTCTGGTAGTCGTGATTCCTCAAAATCTGTATCTAAATTTTCTGAAGTTATAGTTTCAAGATGATTGACCGAGTCAGCTTCTACATTAGAATCAGCCATTTCTGATGATGTAGGATTTTTATTTATCAAGACATAGCGTTTTTTCACCTTCAGATATCGTTCGGTTGTACAACTTGATAGTGACCATATTTTATGTACTCTACAAAGACAAAAAGATATCAATCAAACTTTTATGTCAAAAATGCAACTACTGTTTTATAAACAAAAAGTAGTTTCATAAAGAGGAAGACATATAATAAAGCAACTATAAGAATAAAAACTGCTATGTAAGCTTATAAATTCAAATAAAAAATGATGTACCACTATTACTTAAAAGAAAACCTTTCAATGAAATTTGATCCATTATTGAAGTAAGAGAAACTTCTTATTGAAGGTTTAATAGCAATATCATGAATAAATACTATTGGTAGCCATTTCTCTTGTAAGAAATCCAAGTTATTGTGCAAATATCTGTAAAATATAATTAACATTTTATAAATGCATAGATAAAAGATTAGTCAAAGAATATTGTCCTACTGGAAGTATTTATCTTTTCTACACCTACAACAAATAATTAAAAGTTACCTTAAAAAATATTTATATGTTGGATGGATATCTTTATCATAAATTTTATCTCCTTGCTGATTCTGCAATTGCTTAAATTGCAAAGTTAAAGGAAATTCACATGTGCTCAAAGTACAGAATGATTGATCTTGCAACCACTGTTGTACTCTTCCTATATTTCCATTTTCCCTGTTGTCTAGCTTTTTTGCAGCCATGAGACATATTCATTTATACTTGTTTACCTAAGAATACAAATACATAAGATATACCTAGATTAGACGTAGTTCATATTTTTGAATACAACTTTCAAAAAGATTATAAGATATATAAAATCATAACTTGTTTATTAATTTAAATATTATAAGGAAATAATTAATAAATTATATTCATATGTGTTCTTCATATACCAATAACTATTTTTTGAATACCTGTCAAACATATGCACATCTGCTATACAAGATTAAAAAATAAACAGTCTGATTTTAATATTTTAATTTTTATGTAATTACCTTACATACAAAAACACACAATTCATTAATATAATAACTAAGCAAAAAATATCTATTCAAATTACTACAAAGTTGCAATCTATTACGAATTTTATTTATTCCCGGTCTTCGAATTTTTAGAACAGGATCGTAGAATATGGGCTCTGACGATTAATGTCAATTTATGGCCACTGTCATTGTATAAATAGTCATTTAAATACTACTAATATTAGAAATAACACACAACCTTTGCTTAAAGTTACGAATTTACGTTCAAAGTTTTTCTATTTGATATCTCACAGCAAAAGAAAAGCATCTTTAAGATAAATTTTGACGCGAATTTCTTAATAATTTATTGATCGTACGTCATACATACGCACCTCGCATTATTTTGTCTCCGTATGCAATGACAAAAAATACGTGAATTACTTCGGGGACCTTTTATGTCTTTCCTTAAAAGCATTTCCTGCGCAGAACCGCGAAATCTCTATAAATTCTTTATTTATTCGCCTAACAAATCACCTACTTCTTTGTTATCCTAATACACAACCGCAAATTTGTGAAATGACGATCCCTGTTCCAAAAACATAATGCAGGTACTCAGAAACAACACAAGATGGCGCTTATTCATGACTTTCTCAACTAGCGAATCGTGTCCAATTATATACGTAGAAAATATTTTTTAGCCAATGAGATTGACGATTTAGGTGTAAGCTTCATAATCAATTTCTATCTCGGTTCGACAATATTTAGTTTTGAATTAGGTAACACCGTCTAATGAAGAGAAAAATAATTTAATCTTAATGTAGTTCCTACTTGTCACAAATATTTTCTAATTACTTACAAAAACATGATTAATGTATGGACACATAAAAAATACATACATATTACATATCTTTATATTTATATACATTCCTTCACAATTAGTATATATGACACATCAATTACAATTGAAATTTAATCTAGATCCAAGTATATTAAAATATTTATGTATTTCATTTAATTTCATATCAGAGAATATTATCGTATTCTTCATCACTTTAAATAGTTATAAATGAAACGGAAGAAATTGCTTGATTATTTGACTGATATTATGGAAAAAATTTTAAACAATTATTACAACTACTATTTGTAAGACTGTTAACATTGTTACAATATTTGGATATACAACAAGAATTGTTTGTTTCTTTAAATTACCTTTGAAAAATCTCGTCTTTTTTACTTGTACAGTCAGGTAAATAAAATTTATAAGGATTATTCCTGACAACATTACTTGCTTTTACAACATCTGAAGTATCCTTAATTTTTATGTAAAATTTCAATTCTATCATTCATTTCATATTGATTTACAATGTAATATTGAATATCATAAAATTCTTGATTCATTTCAATATCAATGATTTCAATAGCATCTGTATAGATATATGCCTGAAAAATATATATCATTCTATATTGATCAAAACTACATTACATTCAATGCATATAAATAAAATAATTTTTCTTTATACTTATACTATACAAAACTATATCTAATTGTGGTCCAATATCCAATACCGTTTTTCTTTCTAAAGTTGATAATAAGGTTTAAATATGAAATATAAAGCAATCTAGAATGCGAGATGAAAACTACGAAATATATATAATGTATATATCAGAACAATTTTATAAAAGATAAAGATGCTATAGTTTTATAATCTTATTTAATGGTTTTATATCTCATGATAGTCAATACAGTAATATTTTTATATTTTTCTATCATGTATTAACTCATTCGTATCAACATCATCATAGAGAAATTCATCAAGTATATAAATTCGAAGTCCAAGTTCTGTAAAAATGTATAATTTTAATGAAATATTATAAAGACTTCATAAATTTTAATTAAACATACCTTTCCTTTTTTATATTCTATATGTTCTGTAGTTAATATTCCATTAAAAGGAACTTTCTTCCTGATATTGTATGCAATTGAATTTAATAATATCATAGAGAGTCATTTATAATTGCATCTTCCATATCTTTCTTTAAATCATCTGCAATTGCATACAATTAAATATGTAATAAAATTGATATACTTATCAAAATGAATAATTTATCAAAACTACAAGCCTAATTGGCACTAGAATACTATTTTCCATAGGTTTCCATTCTTGCAAAATAAAAAAAAAAATCACTCTTGATCTTTTTTATTTAAATTTTGCATCAAATAAATAAATTGTTATCTTCTATGCATAGTAATAATTTATCACTAAGATTTTTAAATTAATTATTCTAATATTTTTTATTAGTCTTTTATAAAGTTGCCGAAAATTAAATATTGATAAGGCTGTTCATCATTCCGGTTTTATAATGGTCCGGTTACGCCACAATGAGTCCAGGCATAATTCTTGGCCGATTTTAATGAATAATGTCTCGTTTTAATGATGAATGTTTAAAAGAGAAATGACTTGTTTGAATTTTTGAAAAAGCATTATTTTTATGCATGAACTATTGTCGAAAAAACATCATTTTTGATACGATTTTTTCAAAAATTCGATAAAGTTATTTTCTCGTTTAAATCTTCATTTAAAAAATGAGATTTTGAGATTTTTTCATAAAAATCGATCAAGAATTACACCTGGATTTATTGTTGGCCTTAAATGCTATTTTTAATATTTTTCGTGAAAAGTGAGTTTCGTATAATGACGCCCCTTGAAATCTGCGATAAAAAAAGAAGCTCCTAATCCCATTACTGATTTTCATTTACACATTTGAATAATGTGTTTTATTTCATTGAAATAGACGAATTGCTTGATTGTTGTGTGCGTACAGTAATGGTCAAAATTTCTAATACATTCCAAATATAAGAAAACGTGTTTTGCAATGCTTATATAGAGAAACTGCAGTAATTCACTCAAGAAATTTAATAAGTTTAGACAGATGGTAAAAATAAGGAAATACGTGGACATCCGGATCTAAGTATTTGTGATATTAAATTTTAAAAACATGTGTATTTTCCTTTATATCTTTTATACTATAGACGTAAAATCTTATAAACAATTAGCAGAATCTAAATTCGTTATTCAGGAATCGTCTGTACTAGGCTGAATATTTCATCAATCTTTTTTTTTATTGTATTTTTATTTTATATTATATATTTTTATATCATTTCTATCGATAAGTTTATAATTATTGTTTAAGTTTCTTTTTCAGGAATCGATAATAAAATTGTAGTGAATCAATTCTATCATTATTATTTTCTGATTTAAACAATTTTATTTTTTTAATTGAAACAATGTATCTTAGTTTTTTCTCATTTTGTTCTTATATTAAGTAATATTTATCTCCTTTTGACAGAAACAATGAATAAATACTTATTTAATAAATTTGTATGAATTTTATGATTGTAATAGTTTGTTTATTGTTTCATTCTAAAATTATTTTTATATAATAATTTTTTATATAGTTTTAGCTCACTCTGTAAAAAGAGAAATCACGGATTTGGGACGACAAACTAATGTGTGCATCAGGAAAAATCTATTTGAATTAGCACATAAGAAATTACTTATCTAATTTCGTGTTATCGATTAATTGAACTTATAACGGCTTTTTGGTAATAAGTACGAAACATTTCTTTGGTTCTTAAATTTTATATGGTATACTATTTTTTAATTATAAATAAAAAATAATAAATTAATTCATATATATTAATTCATATATAATTCATATATATATTTTTACACGTAATCACGTGTTTAAATGAAAAAGAACTTTAATAATTTAAATAAGAATAACTTATTTACAATTAACAGTTTAATAGATTAATACTCTTAATAAAATATTCAAATATTTTGGAACATCCGTAAATCACCTCTTCTCAGGCCGAGTTCCCTTAGAAGACAGATGACAATCCATTGTTATATGCCAAAATTTCTGCGTGCTTGGAAACGGCTTTCTGATTCTGAATTCACTCCGAACTCCTCTTTCAATATTTATTTATCTTTGTTTCTATAGATATCGAATTATAATCATTAATTTTCATAGTTTGAACTAACGAAGTACCGTTTGCATAGCTAAGTATAAAGTATATACATTTGTCGATTATTTTTTCAAAATTAACAATTAGTGAACATATATATTATATATTATTTTTAATAAAACACGAGTTCGTTTCTACATTATCTATGAGCTTTTTTTCCAGCTTATATTATAATGTCACCACAACGGGGTCAACGAAGTGCAAAATAAAAATAAACGACATATGATGAAAAGTACGAAACATTTCTTTTGTTTTGTAACATGTATTTGTTTCTATACTGTCTTTTTTACTCGTGATCAGTAAAAATCAATTGTTTTTACTATGATTTATCGTAGAATAAATGCGTACCGACGGCGTACCTAGCACGGATCATTGTGAGACACACGCTCCGTCAAAGAAAGATGTATATATGAGAGATTGAAAAGTGTGAGTTCACAGTCTACTGACAATACTTACTCTACCCACACGATACCAATTTCTGTAAATCTTTGGAAATTCGTAGCGTCCTTATAAAAAACGACTTTAACCTTCCATAACCCAATTTCTTCGGAAAGATTAATTTTTCGATTTAAACAAAGATTCAATTTTATATTCTTTTTTTGTTCTATAAGAAGACAAAATAATAAAGTCAGATTAAAAAAAAAATAAATAGACGCCTGAACGTATAACTTTCAACGCGGTTGTAATAAATTAAATAAATAAATAACGAGTTTGAACGATCTTAAAAATTAATCATTATTCATTTGGAAAATATGACAAAACGATCTATCACATGTTGAAGTAGATCGTAGCAAATAGTATGCGTTAACAAAAATGATAGTTTCAGAAAAATTCGGAAAAAGTTTTAAGGAAAGGAATGTATGGTATTATTATATATACACCATGAATTGCGATTTAAACATCCAAGCTGAAATCCAATTATGCTATTCCAAAGAATAATTTCGCTCTACCATGACACCAACTATTATTATATAAATCTAATATTGGAATACCTAAGAAAGTCTGGAAAACTCGTAATATTGATGTAAAAAAACGACCTTAAATTTCTTAAATCAAATTTTGCAGTAAACACTAATTTTCAGATATGAACTTCTTATTAATTTTGTGACAAAGTGATGAAACAAGACTTCGCAAATACAAATATACATAAGAGAGTATAGCTTTCAATGAGCCGTTATGGAGGGTTTAAAAGAGAAAAAAATAAAAAGAAAAAAAGAGAGAGGGGGAGAGAGATTGATTGATTGATTGATTGATCTTTATTAGTTTCAGTAGCTACATTTTTAATGTACATAAAATCTGAAGTATTACTTAATCTTCTTAATCTTTATTACTTCCACTCTAATAATATCTATATTATTATTATTGCACTAATTCTTCCTCATTACTTCTAATGTATATCAAAAGCGCTTTTGCAGTCTTAGCTACTTTTTAACTTTATTTGGTTGATTATTATTTTGAACTCATCCTATAATAATAATAACATTTATTGCTCCTCTCTTGTCTTACATCTGTTTATAAGTAACATACCTCTTTGTCTAGTTTGTACTCCTTCCTCAATTCCGACTAACTTTATTTGATTTTTTAAGTAACTCGGACACTTTCCAATAATCACTTTGTGTATGAAAATACAAACATAGTATATAATTCTTTGTTTAACCGACATAAATTGCAGTGCTTCCAACATATCTCTAATTCTTGCTCTGATATTGCAACGTAATGTAATTCTCATTCCCTTATTCTGGAATTTTTGTAAGTAAAGCATATCAGTATTTCTTAAGTATAGTAAGAGAGATAAGCAATTTTCAAATAACAAAGCAATTATCACATTATATACTATGCATCTCATATATAGTGTCAAATTTGCTCTAATTCTTTGCAGTACTCCTAATATTGGTCCAATCTTTTTCTCAAGATAATTTACATGTGCCACAAATTTCAAAATTTTTGTCTACTATAACACCTAAGTATTTAATTTTGTTAATTACTTCTAATACTGTATTTTTGAACTTTATTTTTATATGACTTTTTATTACTATTATTCTTAAATCTTTTACCAGCCTAACTTTAGTTTTGTTTATATTTATAGTGCCCTTCTTGCATCAGCTTTTCGTGTATTATGTATTTGATGATAATATAGAAGTCGCTTCTGACGCTTTCTAATATGTATCAAAGAATCGCACAGTTAGGATCAATACGAATATCGGGTGAGTGCCTGCTACGTCGTTTTATTTAAATGAAAATATTAGAAGAAAAGATGTTGAATTTATTTATCTGTTTCGTATTCACCTTGGCAGAAGGTGAGTGTAACGTCCGAATATTAATATATGCTTTGATAATTAAAAATAATTAAAAGTCAATACCTCCAATATTTAGTTTGTATATAAATGCGTAAAATAATTATTATTTATTTTGTTTTCGATTGCAGTTTATGCCAATGGTGAATTTGTTGTACTTCACAGTCCAGATAGTGTATCTTTTCATGGAAACGAAGAGATCGAACAAAGTATATTGAAAGAAGTTTTAGCAGATTGCCTGGGTTTAATAGCTAAACAAGTACATTTTTATAGTTTAATCGTTATCACAATGTTATTTTATTTTATATATTTTAATGATTATTATTGCAGAGAGGAACCTGGGAAGGTATCTCTATTACCGATCCATTTTCGCTACCAGAAGCTATCGTTAGTATTGCGGTGAAAGGAGTTGATACATTAGACTTATCAAATGGAAAAAAGTTTCGGTTAAACGATGATGAAATTGAAGAATCAACGTGGCAAGCAATTAGCGGGCAACTTGCAGAAAGAGACAATGATAACGCATTAGTCAGAATTTATTTAGGAGATGGCCATGACGCTGTAGGTTATTAACCGTTTGAGTCCCAAACAGCTCGATCGCGCTGTTCAGATTTTATGTCTAGAAAACCCAGCACATTTCTGGAAATTCTAGACAACCGACGGTACATTACTGATTATCGAAGTAGCAGGCTCGCGCCGCTTGGTAGTTCTGGACATGAAATAAAGTGAGCGCTATCTCCCTGCTTGGGTCTTTTCATACTCATTTAGAGAAAGGGTAGTCTCGCTGTTTGGGATTCTTCGACAGTGTTTTTTCAATACCCCCCCGAGACTCAAACAGTTTATTAAAACTTAAGTAATATTTTAGATATATTAACAATTACAGTAAGCTCAGATTAAATATTTTGATCGGACTAAATATTTTTTCTAAATATTTACGATGATATAGATTGGACAATGTGCACTTGGCGAGCTAAAACCACTCCCAATAGATGCAAGCCTAGTACGCCATACTCGTTCCGTTTCTTCTGATTGGCTACGTAGAGAAGCACAGGTTAGTCTTTTCTCTTGTATAATATAATCTACCAGCTATGATAATGCGTTCATGTATGATCATGTATGAGAGGTACATACAAAACGTTTAAGAGTAAGATATTTTTAATAAATACTTAGAATAGCTATGATTACCGTTTATACATCTTTAAGGAACATAATGAAATAAAATTAGGACAAGCTACATTTAAATCCAGCTATATTTAATAGCATTCAAGCAATTTGGATAAGAGTTAAAAGCAATGAACTATAAGGGTTAACAAATTATTTCCGTTATACTTGAACAATGAATATATCTTTTATAGGATGATAGGCATAAAAACATGGTGGAATCCAGTAACACAGAGTTTAACAGTAATAACATTATTAAAAAGATATCATTAAATTGTTGCGTGAAATATTTTATCAAAAATGGAAAAATCTAATTACATATAGTCTTATGCATGTTTTCATTTAACATGTGATTGAATTATGCAATATAATCTTCACAACATTATAATTAGTGGAAGATACCAGACATTATCAAATGATTACTTTAAGCATTACACACAAATACAACACACATGCATATGTATGTGTGCGTTCATTCCTGACAACCATACCACCTACTCTTTTTCACCTTCAACTACAAACAAAAGATGATAAACAATTTATACATCACTTACAAAGGTATATATTTTTTCGATAATAGAATTCTTACCTTTTTATACTATTTCATCTGAAATAATTCATTGAAATTTCTGTTATGTTGTATCATTTTTGTAATATACAATGGAATGAAGTAACTTATCACAATTTATTACATTTTTATGTAAAGTCATTGTAAAAAAGCGGGGCATATACCAAAAAACATTATATCTATTATACTTTTTTAACAGTTAACCCAAATTATTTTGATATATATTTTGTGCAAATGCAATGTTTACTCTATTATTAATTAGGATTAAAAAATTATTAAATATTCTTAAAACATTGAATATGTAACAATTAAGAAAGATCGTATACATTATTTTAAAATTATAGACATTTATCATACATTCTTACTCTCTCCCTTTCTCTTAGAGTTCATATTAAGACAATGTAGGTGGTACAGTTTGCTTAAATATATTCATTGATTAAATAATATTTGTCTTAAAAGTGAAGATTATAGATTTATCATATTACATTTTCAAATATATATAAATGTAAAGATTTTTTTTGTATATGAAAAAAGAGTACAATGAATAATAATTAGCATGAGTACAATTACTGCATATATAATAGATATAATCGAGGATATGAAGTTAATCAATCTATCTTGCATATTCACAGTAGTTGTCAATGCAAATTTATATCAGTACTGAGCAATATTTATACACAGTCAAAGAAACTTCAATAAAAATAGATACTCAAAATCAGATCAACCGCAGTAGCACACTTTTGGTTATGAATAGAATGGTTATTTTTATTAATAGCACAAATTGCATTAAAATTGACAACTACCTATATACAACTACTTTGATTTTCTTAAAATTAGATTGAATCACATGAATTTTACATTAGCAAAAAACATGTATTATAGCCAGCTGATCAAGAGGACAAAAGTAGAAATATAAACAAAGAAGAAAACATAAATATTAATATTCATAGTGCTAGCATAATTAATACTAATGTCAGAGCAGTACCATTGAATATAATGACGCCCATACTAATAGTGGAAATACTGAAAAGTCCTATCAAGAATTAACTAATACGGAAAATCAAATAAATGTTAAAACCAATAAAGTAAGACAGATATCATGTACACATTCATTCTACCATTTTGTGCCTGCAAACTTTAAAAAATTATTATTTTCAGTTAAAAATGTGACATAAGACATATATAAACATTTTCATTTGTTCATCTAATAAAAAAATACAACTTGTATTTAATCTTTTTAGTATAGAAATATTAATCTTTACACCTTTGTTTTTTATTTATTAATTATTTATACGTGTTGCAAAATATCTTTAAGTAGACCCATCCATTTATATATAAATTATAATTAGCCAATACCTTGTATGTAAAAATTCTATTAAATTTATTACAGGAACTTGACATAAGCTTTGCTATTTTATTATGTGATTTATGCATGTAGTTTGTAAGATAGTCCATTATTTTCTTGAATGCATGATTTTATAGGGACAATATTGTACTAATCAAGGAACGAATTTAATTAAATATTATTACTACTATAAGTATAGTTATTAAACAAAGATGAGAATAATGCAGAATAAATTTAATAGATTATTGTTTTATTTTATTCTTTGTACAAAAAAATTGAATTTAACATAAATATGGCTATATATTAATTTAAGAAAAATATGTATGTTTCCATATTTAGTGATTTATTTATAATGTATTTTACACAGTCTAAAGAGAAAGTATTAAACATTGATTTTTGTTTGTTTCAGGATAAATGGAAGCATCGAAAATGTTCTATCATTCCAGAAGGGCTTATTATTAGTATCAGCTTCTTTAGCATAGTGCTCTTAATATGCTGTCTTATTGTTTATTGGGGTATGTATTACATAAATAAATAATAGTAACAATTATACATTAAAATAGATAATATAAATATGAATGTATACTATATATAAATACACACACACACAAATTTGTTGATTACAGTTGTATACACGGACTTGGATCCAGATTCCATTATATATAGAATGGTAGAGAGTCGTATAAGAAGATTTGAGAATGGAAGAAAACTGCGTCTATCAACCATCCCAACAGCGCTCATCATTATCTAGCGGGCAGTTTTTAGGTTTTTTATTACTTTCTATTATTATTCATTATTTATAATTAATTTCTTCATATAGATAAAATTGTAATTTATTATACAAATAAAATGGATATGCGACAACGATTCCTTTTTCTCTTATTTACTTTTCTTTCTCTTTCTTCTTAGTTTTTGATAAGAAAAATAAATAATAACGAACCTCTCGTTCGTACATACTATAAATGTAACATTTTCTTTATATATACTTTAAATATATAAATCTTGAAGGTCTATTTATCATTCATTGGTAATATAGTGCCCTTCTTGTATTGGCTTTTCACGAGGTTGCGGAGCTTCAGGATTTTCAGCGGTATCCAGCATTGGTATTCCATTTTCTTTTTTATTTCCTTCTCAAGATATCGTAATTTTCATTCCATTTTATCGCAACGACGTACTTCATTAACGAACTTCCATTGGAATGCGTTAACATTTGGATTAAGCTATATTAAAATATAGATTAGAGAGAGAAAGTAACAAATTTTATCATAATTTATACATTTCCTTAAATGGAAACAAAGTACATTGGATTGTAACAAGTTCGTAAAAGATCTATATACGTTACAATTTGAAATACGTGTAACGCATCTACATACCGAAATAAAAAGATATTCGTAGAAATATAATTGAAAACTTACATCTCGAACTTGGACAAGGACAAGTTCGCCGAGTTCGGAGACACAAGCGTAGGCAGCCTCGCTTTGTAAACAGAGTTGACACAAGGTCATTTCTTCGCTTCGAAAAAGCGAACTCATCTTAGAAGATAGAGAATTTTACTATTAGTATCAAAATTTGTTTCAAAAACTTTTCTGATCGTAACGGAGAGAAGGACTCCGCGATACGAACTCAACGAGAGTAGAAGATAATGTCGTGAGTCAACGTAAAAAACCACAGAATATATATATTGGAAATCCAAGTTAGCAGCGATCAATATCGTGATAATCACGAGATTTTAACTAGTTTACACAACCATACATCGAGAGTCACCAGTCTATACGTGCCACACTAGCGACAAGTTCACACCCAATGATCGTACAGCGCTCATCATCGTCTAGCGGCAGTTTCTAGAATCACTTTCTTCTTAGTTTTAGATAAGAAAAATAAATAATAACGAACCTCTCGTTCGTACATACTATAAATGTAACATTTTCTTTATATATACTTTAAATATAAATCTTGAAGGTCTATTTATCATTCATTGGTAATATAGTGCCCTTCTTGCATCGGCTTTTCGTGTATTATGTATTTGATGATAATATAGAAGTCGCTTCTGACGCTTTCTAATATGTGTCAAAGAATCGCACAGTTAGGATCAATACGAATATCGGGTGAGTGCCTGCTACGTCGTTTTATTTAAATGAAAATATTAGAAGAAAAGATGTTGAATTTATTTATCTGTTTCGTATTCACCTTGGCAGAAGGTGAGTGTAACGTCCGAATATTAATATATGCTTTGATAATTAAAAATAATTAAAAGTCAATACCTCCAATATTTAGTTTGTATATAAATGCGTAAAATAATTATTATTTATTTTGTTTTCGATTGCAGTTTATGCCAATGGTGAATTTGTTGTACTTCACAGTCCAGATAGTGTATCTTTTCATGGAAACGAAGAGATCGAACAAAGTATATTGAAAGAAGTTTTAGCAGATTGCCTGGGTTTAATAGCTAAACAAGTACATTTTTATAGTTTAATCGTTATCACAATGTTATTTTATTTTATATATTTTAATGATTATTATTGCAGAGAGGAACCTGGGAAGGTATCTCTATTACCGATCCATTTTCGCTACCAGAAGCTATCGTTAGTATTGCGGTAAAAGGAGTTGATACATTAGACTTATCAAATGGAAAAAAGTTTCGGTTAAACGATGATGAAATTGAAGAATCAACGTGGCAAGCAATTAGCGGGCAACTTGCAGAAAGAGACAATGATAACGCATTAGTCAGAATTTATTTAGGAGATGGCCATGACGCTGTAGGTTATTAACCGTTTGAGTCCCAAACAGCTCGATCGCGCTGTTCAGATTTTATGTCTAGAAAACCCAGCACATTTCTGGAAATTCTAGACAACCGACGGTACATTACTGATTATCGAAGTAGCAGGCTCGCGCCGCTTGGTATTTCTGGACATGAAATAAAGCGAGCGCTATCTCCCTGCTTGGGTCTTTTCATACTCATTTAGAGAAAGGGTAGTCTCGCTGTTTGGGATTCTTCGACAGTGTTTTTTCAATACCCCCCCGAGACTCAAACAGTTTATTAAAACTTAAGTAATATTTTAGATATATTAACAATTACAGTAAGCTCAGATTAAATATTTTGATCGGACTAAATATTTTTTCTAAATATTTACGATGATATAGATTGGACAATCTGCACTTGGCGAGCTAAAACCACTCCCAATAGATGAATCATCTTTAAAAACACTGCGTATATCAAATGAGGAAGACAGAATATTTCTTGAAGAGATGCAATTACTTCAAGCAATTGCAAAGAAAGTACTTACAGTGATTAAACCAGATGACAAACCAGATATTTACTGGTTGGTAGTCTCAGGATTACGTCCTGTACTAGATTTACATGGGAAAAACTCAACGGCGGCTAAAGAAGCTCTTCTTCTCATGAATAATGCTTTTAATAATATTAGTGAGGCATTTATAAAGGTTTATGATAAAAAGGTATGTAGAATAATTTTGATTATGATATAAAATTTCTACTTTTTTCTTAATACAATTTAAGTTAAAAGTACTTTTTCCAATGTAGGTTGTAATCACAGCGTTCACAAATGATGCAAGCCTAGTACGCCATACTCGTTCAGTTTCTTCTGATTGGCAATGTAGAGAAGCACAGGTTAGTCTTTTCTCTTGTATAATATAATCTACCAGCTATGATAATGCGTTCATGTATGATCATGTATGAGAGGTACATACAAAACGTTTAAGAGTAAGATATTTTTAATAAATACTTAGAATAGCTATGATTACCGTTTATACATCTTTAAGGAACATAATGAAATAAAATTAGGACAAGCTACATTTAAATCCAGCTATATTTAATAGCATTCAAGCAATTTGGATAAGAGTTAAAAGCAATGAACTATAAGGGTTAACAAATTATTTCCGTTATACTTGAACAATGAATATATCTTTTATAGGATGATAGGCATAAAAACATGGTGGAATCCAGTAACACAGAGTTTAACAGTAATAACATTATTAAAAAGATATCATTAAATTGTTGCGTGAAATATTTTATCAAAAATGGAAAAATCTAATTACATATAGTCTTATGCATGTTTTCATTTAACATGTGATTGAATTATGCAATATAATCTTCACAACATTATAATTAGTGGAAGATACCAGACATTATCAAATGATTACTTTAAGCATTACACACAAATACAACACACATGCATATGTATGTGTGCGTTCATTCCTGACAACCATACCACCTACTCTTTTTCACCTTCAACTACAAACAAAAGATGATAAACAATTTATACATCACTTACAAAGGTATATATTTTTTCGATAATAGAATTCTTACCTTTTTATACTATTTCATCTGAAATAATTCATTGAAATTTCTGTTATGTTGTATCATTTTTGTAATATACAATGGAATGAAGTAACTTATCACAATTTATTACATTTTTATGTAAAGTCATTGTAAAAAAGCGGGGCATATACCAAAAAACATTATATCTATTATGCTTTTTTAACAGTTAACCCAAATTATTTTGATATATATTTTGTGCAAATGCAATGTTTACTCTATTATTAATTAGGATTAAAAAATTATTAAATATTCTTAAAACATTGAATATGTAACAATTAAGAAAGATCGTATACATTATTTTAAAATTATAGACATTTATCATACATTCTTACTCTCTCCCTTTCTCTTAGAGTTCATATTAAGACAATGTAGGTGGTACAGTTTGCTTAAATATATTCATTGATTAAATAATATTTGTCTTAAAAGTGAAGATTATAGATTTATCATATTACATTTTCAAATATATATAAATGTAAAGATTTTTTTTGTATATGAAAAAAGAGTACAATGAATAATAATTAGCATGAGTACAATTACTGCATATATAATAGATATAATCGAGGATATGAAGTTAATCAATCTATCTTGCATATTCACAGTAGTTGTCAATGCAAATTTATATCAGTACTGAGCAATATTTATACACAGTCAAAGAAACTTCAATAAAAATAGATACTCAAAATCAGATCAACCGCAGTAGCACACTTTTGGTTATGAATAGAATGGTTATTTTTATTAATAGCACAAATTGCATTAAAATTGACAACTACCTATATACAACTACTTTGATTTTCTTAAAATTAGATTGAATCACATGAATTTTACATTAGCAAAAAACATGTATTATAGCCAGCTGATCAAGAGGACAAAAGTAGAAATATAAACAAAGAAGAAAACATAAATATTAATATTCATAGTGCTAGCATAATTAATACTAATGTCAGAGCAGTACCATTGAATATAATGACGCCCATACTAATAGTGGAAATACTGAAAAGTCCTATCAAGAATTAACTAATACGGAAAATCAAATAAATGTTAAAACCAATAAAGTAAGACAGATATCATGTACACATTCATTCTACCATTTTGTGCCTGCAAACTTTAAAAAATTATTATTTTCAGTTAAAAATGTGACATAAGACATATATAAACATTTTCATTTGTTCATCTAATAAAAAAATACAACTTGTATTTAATCTTTTTAGTATAGAAATATTAATCTTTACACCTTTGTTTTTTATTTATTAATTATTTATACGTGTTGCAAAATATCTTTAAGTAGACCCATCCATTTATATATAAATTATAATTAGCCAATACCTTGTATGTAAAAATTCTATTAAATTTATTACAGGAACTTGACATAAGCTTTGCTATTTTATTATGTGATTTATGCATGTAGTTTGTAAGATAGTCCATTATTTTCTTGAATGCATGATTTTATAGGGACAATATTGTACTAATCAAGGAACGAATTTAATTAAATATTATTACTACTATAAGTATAGTTATTAAACAAAGATGAGAATAATGCAGAATAAATTTAATAGATTATTGTTTTATTTTATTCTTTGTACAAAAAAATTGAATTTAACATAAATATGGCTATATATTAATTTAAGAAAAATATGTATGTTTCCATATTTAGTGATTTATTTATAATGTATTTTACACAGTCTAAAGAGAAAGTATTAAACATTGATTTTTGTTTGTTTCAGGATAAATGGAAGCATCGAAAATGTTCTATCATTCCAGAAGGGCTTATTATTAGTATCAGCTTCTTTAGCATAGTGCTCTTAATATGCTGTCTTATTGTTTATTGGGGTATGTATTACATAAATAAATAATAGTAACAATTATACATTAAAATAGATAATATAAATATGAATGTATACTATATATAAATACACACACACACAAATTTGTTGATTACAGTTGTATACACGGACTTGGATCCAGATTCCATTATATATAGAATGGTAGAGAGTCGTATAAGAAGATTTGAGAATGGAAGAAAACTGCGTCTATCAACCATCCCAACAGCGCTCATCATTATCTAGCGGGCAGTTTTTAGGTTTTTTATTACTTTCTATTATTATTCATTATTTATAATTAATTTCTTCATATAGATAAAATTGTAATTTATTATACAAATAAAATGGATATGCGACAACGATTCCTTTTTCTCTTATTTACTTTTCTTTCTCTTTCTTCTTAGTTTTTGATAAGAAAAATAAATAATAACGAACCTCTCGTTCGTACATACTATAAATGTAACATTTTCTTTATATATACTTTAAATATATAAATCTTGAAGGTCTATTTATCATTCATTGGTAATATAGTGCCCTTCTTGTATTGGCTTTTCACGAGGTTGCGGAGCTTCAGGATTTTCAGCGGTATCCAGCATTGGTATTCCATTTTCTTTTTTATTTCCTTCTCAAGATATCGTAATTTTCATTCCATTTTATCGCAACGACGTACTTCATTAACGAACTTCCATTGGAATGCGTTAACATTTGGATTAAGCTATATTAAAATATAGATTAGAGAGAGAAAGTAACAAATTTTATCATAATTTATACATTTCCTTAAATGGAAACAAAGTACATTGGATTGTAACAAGTTCGTAAAAGATCTATATACGTTACAATTTGAAATACGTGTAACGCATCTACATACCGAAATAAAAAGATATTCGTAGAAATATAATTGAAAACTTACATCTCGAACTTGGACAAGGACAAGTTCGCCGAGTTCGGAGACACAAGCGTAGGCAGCCTCGCTTTGTAAACAGAGTTGACACAAGGTCATTTCTTCGCTTCGAAAAAGCGAACTCATCTTAGAAGATAGAGAATTTTACTATTAGTATCAAAATTTGTTTCAAAAACTTTTCTGATCGTAACGGAGAGAAGGACTCCGCGATACGAACTCAACGAGAGTAGAAGATAATGTCGTGAGTCAACGTAAAAAACCACAGAATATATATATTGGAAATCCAAGTTAGCAGCGATCAATATCGTGATAATCACGAGATTTTAACTAGTTTACACAACCATACATCGAGAGTCACCAGTCTATACGTGCCACACTAGCGACAAGTTCACACCCAATGATCGTACAGCGCTCATCATCGTCTAGCGGCAGTTTCTAGAATCACTTTCTTCTTAGTTTTAGATAAGAAAAATAAATAATAACGAACCTCTCGTTCGTACATACTATAAATGTAACATTTTCTTTATATATACTTTAAATATAAATCTTGAAGGTCTATTTATCATTCATTGGTAATATAGTGCCCTTCTTGCATCGGCTTTTCGTGTATTATGTATTTGATGATAATATAGAAGTCGCTTCTGACGCTTTCTAATATGTGTCAAAGAATCGCACAGTTAGGATCAATACGAATATCGGGTGAGTGCCTGCTACGTCGTTTTATTTAAATGAAAATATTAGAAGAAAAGATGTTGAATTTATTTATCTGTTTCGTATTCACCTTGGCAGAAGGTGAGTGTAACGTCCGAATATTAATATATGCTTTGATAATTAAAAATAATTAAAAGTCAATACCTCCAATATTTAGTTTGTATATAAATGCGTAAAATAATTATTATTTATTTTGTTTTCGATTGCAGTTTATGCCAATGGTGAATTTGTTGTACTTCACAGTCCAGATAGTGTATCTTTTCATGGAAACGAAGAGATCGAACAAAGTATATTGAAAGAAGTTTTAGCAGATTGCCTGGGTTTAATAGCTAAACAAGTACATTTTTATAGTTTAATCGTTATCACAATGTTATTTTATTTTATATATTTTAATGATTATTATTGCAGAGAGGAACCTGGGAAGGTATCTCTATTACCGATCCATTTTCGCTACCAGAAGCTATCGTTAGTATTGCGGTAAAAGGAGTTGATACATTAGACTTATCAAATGGAAAAAAGTTTCGGTTAAACGATGATGAAATTGAAGAATCAACGTGGCAAGCAATTAGCGGGCAACTTGCAGAAAGAGACAATGATAACGCATTAGTCAGAATTTATTTAGGAGATGGCCATGACGCTGTAGGTTATTAACCGTTTGAGTCCCAAACAGCTCGATCGCGCTGTTCAGATTTTATGTCTAGAAAACCCAGCACATTTCTGGAAATTCTAGACAACCGACGGTACATTACTGATTATCGAAGTAGCAGGCTCGCGCCGCTTGGTATTTCTGGACATGAAATAAAGCGAGCGCTATCTCCCTGCTTGGGTCTTTTCATACTCATTTAGAGAAAGGGTAGTCTCGCTGTTTGGGATTCTTCGACAGTGTTTTTTCAATACCCCCCCGAGACTCAAACAGTTTATTAAAACTTAAGTAATATTTTAGATATATTAACAATTACAGTAAGCTCAGATTAAATATTTTGATCGGACTAAATATTTTTTCTAAATATTTACGATGATATAGATTGGACAATCTGCACTTGGCGAGCTAAAACCACTCCCAATAGATGAATCATCTTTAAAAACACTGCGTATATCAAATGAGGAAGACAGAATATTTCTTGAAGAGATGCAATTACTTCAAGCAATTGCAAAGAAAGTACTTACAGTGATTAAACCAGATGACAAACCAGATATTTACTGGTTGGTAGTCTCAGGATTACGTCCTGTACTAGATTTACATGGGAAAAACTCAACGGCGGCTAAAGAAGCTCTTCTTCTCATGAATAATGCTTTTAATAATATTAGTGAGGCATTTATAAAGGTTTATGATAAAAAGGTATGTAGAATAATTTTGATTATGATATAAAATTTCTACTTTTTTCTTAATACAATTTAAGTTAAAAGTACTTTTTCCAATGTAGGTTGTAATCACAGCGTTCACAAATGATGCAAGCCTAGTACGCCATACTCGTTCAGTTTCTTCTGATTGGCAATGTAGAGAAGCACAGGTTAGTCTTTTCTCTTGTATAATATAATCTACCAGCTATGATAATGCGTTCATGTATGATCATGTATGAGAGGTACATACAAAACGTTTAAGAGTAAGATATTTTTAATAAATACTTAGAATAGCTATGATTACCGTTTATACATCTTTAAGGAACATAATGAAATAAAATTAGGACAAGCTACATTTAAATCCAGCTATATTTAATAGCATTCAAGCAATTTGGATAAGAGTTAAAAGCAATGAACTATAAGGGTTAACAAATTATTTCCGTTATACTTGAACAATGAATATATCTTTTATAGGATGATAGGCATAAAAACATGGTGGAATCCAGTAACACAGAGTTTAACAGTAATAACATTATTAAAAAGATATCATTAAATTGTTGCGTGAAATATTTTATCAAAAATGGAAAAATCTAATTACATATAGTCTTATGCATGTTTTCATTTAACATGTGATTGAATTATGCAATATAATCTTCACAACATTATAATTAGTGGAAGATACCAGACATTATCAAATGATTACTTTAAGCATTACACACAAATACAACACACATGCATATGTATGTGTGCGTTCATTCCTGACAACCATACCACCTACTCTTTTTCACCTTCAACTACAAACAAAAGATGATAAACAATTTATACATCACTTACAAAGGTATATATTTTTTCGATAATAGAATTCTTACCTTTTTATACTATTTCATCTGAAATAATTCATTGAAATTTCTGTTATGTTGTATCATTTTTGTAATATACAATGGAATGAAGTAACTTATCACAATTTATTACATTTTTATGTAAAGTCATTGTAAAAAAGCGGGGCATATACCAAAAAACATTATATCTATTATGCTTTTTTAACAGTTAACCCAAATTATTTTGATATATATTTTGTGCAAATGCAATGTTTACTCTATTATTAATTAGGATTAAAAAATTATTAAATATTCTTAAAACATTGAATATGTAACAATTAAGAAAGATCGTATACATTATTTTAAAATTATAGACATTTATCATACATTCTTACTCTCTCCCTTTCTCTTAGAGTTCATATTAAGACAATGTAGGTGGTACAGTTTGCTTAAATATATTCATTGATTAAATAATATTTGTCTTAAAAGTGAAGATTATAGATTTATCATATTACATTTTCAAATATATATAAATGTAAAGATTTTTTTTGTATATGAAAAAAGAGTACAATGAATAATAATTAGCATGAGTACAATTACTGCATATATAATAGATATAATCGAGGATATGAAGTTAATCAATCTATCTTGCATATTCACAGTAGTTGTCAATGCAAATTTATATCAGTACTGAGCAATATTTATACACAGTCAAAGAAACTTCAATAAAAATAGATACTCAAAATCAGATCAACCGCAGTAGCACACTTTTGGTTATGAATAGAATGGTTATTTTTATTAATAGCACAAATTGCATTAAAATTGACAACTACCTATATACAACTACTTTGATTTTCTTAAAATTAGATTGAATCACATGAATTTTACATTAGCAAAAAACATGTATTATAGCCAGCTGATCAAGAGGACAAAAGTAGAAATATAAACAAAGAAGAAAACATAAATATTAATATTCATAGTGCTAGCATAATTAATACTAATGTCAGAGCAGTACCATTGAATATAATGACGCCCATACTAATAGTGGAAATACTGAAAAGTCCTATCAAGAATTAACTAATACGGAAAATCAAATAAATGTTAAAACCAATAAAGTAAGACAGATATCATGTACACATTCATTCTACCATTTTGTGCCTGCAAACTTTAAAAAATTATTATTTTCAGTTAAAAATGTGACATAAGACATATATAAACATTTTCATTTGTTCATCTAATAAAAAAATACAACTTGTATTTAATCTTTTTAGTATAAAAATATTAATCTTTACAGCTTTGTTTTTTATTTATTAATTATTTATACGTGTTGCAAAAAATCTTTAAGTAGACCCATCCATTTATATATAAATTATAATTAGCCAATACCTTGTGTGTAAAAATTCTATTAAATTTATTACAGGAACTTGACATAAGCTTTGCTATTTTATTATGTGATTTATGCATGTAGTTCGCAAGATAGTCCATTATTTTCTTGAATGCATGATTTTATAGGGACAATATTGTACTAATCAAGGAACGAATTTAATTAAATATTATTACTACCATAAGTATAGTTATTAAACGAAGATGAGAATAATGCAGAATAAATTTAATAGATTATTGTTTTATTTTATTCTTTGTACAAAAAAATTGAATTTAACATAAATATGGCTATATATTAATTTAAGAAAAATATGTATGTTTCCATATTTAGTGATTTATTTATAATGTATTTTACACAGTCTAAAGAGAAAGTATTAAACATTGATTTTTGTTTGTTTCAGGATAAATGGAAGCATCGAAAATGTTCTATCATTCCAGAAGGGCTTATTATTAGTATCAGCTTCTTTAGCATAGTGCTCTTAATATGCTGTCTTATTGTTTATTGGGGTATGTATTACATAAATAAATAATAGTAACAATTATACATTAAAATAGATAATATAAATATGAATGTATACTATATATAAATACACACACACACAAATTTGTTGATTACAGTTGTATACACGGACTTGGATCCAGATTCCATTATATATAGAATGGTAGAGAGTCGTATAAGAAGATTTGAGAATGGAAGAAAACTGCGTCTATCAACCATCCCAACAGCGCTCATCATTATCTAGCGGGCAGTTTTTAGGTTTTTTATTACTTTCTATTATTATTCATTATTTATAATTAATTTCTTCATATAGATAAAATTGTAATTTATTATACAAATAAAATGGATATGCGACAACGATTCCTTTTTCTCTTATTTACTTTTCTTTCTCTTTCTTCTTAGTTTTTGATAAGAAAAATAAATAATAACGAACCTCTCGTTCGTACATACTATAAATGTAACATTTTCTTTATATATACTTTAAATATATAAATCTTGAAGGTCGATTTATCATTTATTGGTAATATAGTGCCCTTCTTCTATCGGCTTTTCGTATATTATGTATTTGATGATAATATAGAAGTCGCTTTTCTGACGCTTTCTATTATGTGTCAAAGAATCGCACAGTTAGGATCGATACGAATATCGGGTGAGTGCCTGCTACGTCGTTTTATTTAAATGAAAATATTAGAAGAAAAGATGTTGAATTTATTTATCCGTTTTGTATTCACCTTGGCAGGAGGTGATTGTAACGATCGAATATTAATATATTCTTTGATACAAATAATTAAAATTCAATACCTCCAATGTTTAGTGTGTATATAAATGCGTAAAATAATTATTATTTATTTTGTTTTCGATTGCAGTTTATGCCAATGGTGAATTTGTTGTACTTCACAGTCCAGATAGTGTATCTTTTCATGGAAACGAAGAGATCGAACAAAGTATATTGAAAGAAGTTTTAGCAGATTGCCTGGGTTTAATAGCTAAACAAGTACATTTTTATAGTTTAATCGTTATCACAATGTTATTTTATTTTATATATTTTAATGATTATTATTGCAGAGAGGAACCTGGGAAGGTATCTCTATTACCGATCCATTTTCGCTACCAGAAGCTATCGTTAGTATTGCGGTGAAAGGAGTTGATACATTAGACTTATCAAATGGAAAAAAGTTTCGGTTAAACGATGATGAAATTGAAGAATCAACGTGGCAAGCAATTAGCGGGCAACTTGCAGAAAGAGACAATGATAACGCATTAGTCAGAATTTATTTAGGAGATGGCCATGACGCTGTAGGTTATTAACCGTTTGAGTCCCAAACAGCTCGATCGCGCTGTTCAGATTTTATGTCTAGAAAACCCAGCACATTTCTGGAAATTCTAGACAACCGACGGTACATTACTGATTATCGAAGTAGCAGGCTCGCGCCGCTTGGTAGTTCTGGACATGAAATAAAGTGAGCGCTATCTCCCTGCTTGGGTCTTTTCATACTCATTTAGAGAAAGGGTAGTCTCGCTGTTTGGGATTCTTCGACAGTGTTTTTTCAATACCCCCCCGAGACTCAAACAGTTTATTAAAACTTAAGTAATATTTTAGATATATTAACAATTACAGTAAGCTCAGATTAAATATTTTGATCGGACTAAATATTTTTTCTAAATATTTACGATGATATAGATTGGACAATGTGCACTTGGCGAGCTAAAACCACTCCCAATAGATGCAAGCCTAGTACGCCATACTCGTTCCGTTTCTTCTGATTGGCTACGTAGAGAAGCACAGGTTAGTCTTTTCTCTTGTATAATATAATCTACCAGCTATGATAATGCGTTCATGTATGATCATGTATGAGAGGTACATACAAAACGTTTAAGAGTAAGATATTTTTAATAAATACTTAGAATAGCTATGATTACCGTTTATACATCTTTAAGGAACATAATGAAATAAAATTAGGACAAGCTACATTTAAATCCAGCTATATTTAATAGCATTCAAGCAATTTGGATAAGAGTTAAAAGCAATGAACTATAAGGGTTAACAAATTATTTCCGTTATACTTGAACAATGAATATATCTTTTATAGGATGATAGGCATAAAAACATGGTGGAATCCAGTAACACAGAGTTTAACAGTAATAACATTATTAAAAAGATATCATTAAATTGTTGCGTGAAATATTTTATCAAAAATGGAAAAATCTAATTACATATAGTCTTATGCATGTTTTCATTTAACATGTGATTGAATTATGCAATATAATCTTCACAACATTATAATTAGTGGAAGATACCAGACATTATCAAATGATTACTTTAAGCATTACACACAAATACAACACACATGCATATGTATGTGTGCGTTCATTCCTGACAACCATACCACCTACTCTTTTTCACCTTCAACTACAAACAAAAGATGATAAACAATTTATACATCACTTACAAAGGTATATATTTTTTCGATAATAGAATTCTTACCTTTTTATACTATTTCATCTGAAATAATTCATTGAAATTTCTGTTATGTTGTATCATTTTTGTAATATACAATGGAATGAAGTAACTTATCACAATTTATTACATTTTTATGTAAAGTCATTGTAAAAAAGCGGGGCATATACCAAAAAACATTATATCTATTATGCTTTTTTAACAGTTAACCCAAATTATTTTGATATATATTTTGTGCAAATGCAATGTTTACTCTATTATTAATTAGGATTAAAAAATTATTAAATATTCTTAAAACATTGAATATGTAACAATTAAGAAAGATCGTATACATTATTTTAAAATTATAGACATTTATCATACATTCTTACTCTCTCCCTTTCTCTTAGAGTTCATATTAAGACAATGTAGGTGGTACAGTTTGCTTAAATATATTCATTGATTAAATAATATTTGTCTTAAAAGTGAAGATTATAGATTTATCATATTACATTTTCAAATATATATAAATGTAAAGATTTTTTTTGTATATGAAAAAAGAGTACAATGAATAATAATTAGCATGAGTACAATTACTGCATATATAATAGATATAATCGAGGATATGAAGTTAATCAATCTATCTTGCATATTCACAGTAGTTGTCAATGCAAATTTATATCAGTACTGAGCAATATTTATACACAGTCAAAGAAACTTCAATAAAAATAGATACTCAAAATCAGATCAACCGCAGTAGCACACTTTTGGTTATGAATAGAATGGTTATTTTTATTAATAGCACAAATTGCATTAAAATTGACAACTACCTATATACAACTACTTTGATTTTCTTAAAATTAGATTGAATCACATGAATTTTACATTAGCAAAAAACATGTATTATAGCCAGCTGATCAAGAGGACAAAAGTAGAAATATAAACAAAGAAGAAAACATAAATATTAATATTCATAGTGCTAGCATAATTAATACTAATGTCAGAGCAGTACCATTGAATATAATGACGCCCATACTAATAGTGGAAATACTGAAAAGTCCTATCAAGAATTAACTAATACGGAAAATCAAATAAATGTTAAAACCAATAAAGTAAGACAGATATCATGTACACATTCATTCTACCATTTTGTGCCTGCAAACTTTAAAAAATTATTATTTTCAGTTAAAAATGTGACATAAGACATATATAAACATTTTCATTTGTTCATCTAATAAAAAAATACAACTTGTATTTAATCTTTTTAGTATAGAAATATTAATCTTTACACCTTTGTTTTTTATTTATTAATTATTTATACGTGTTGCAAAATATCTTTAAGTAGACCCATCCATTTATATATAAATTATAATTAGCCAATACCTTGTATGTAAAAATTCTATTAAATTTATTACAGGAACTTGACATAAGCTTTGCTATTTTATTATGTGATTTATGCATGTAGTTTGTAAGATAGTCCATTATTTTCTTGAATGCATGATTTTATAGGGACAATATTGTACTAATCAAGGAACGAATTTAATTAAATATTATTACTACCATAAGTATAGTTATTAAACAAAGATGAGAATAATGCAGAATAAATTTAATAGATTATTGTTTTATTTTATTCTTTGTACAAAAAAATTGAATTTAACATAAATATGGCTATATATTAATTTAAGAAAAATATGTATGTTTCCATATTTAGTGATTTATTTATAATGTATTTTACACAGTCTAAAGAGAAAGTATTAAACATTGATTTTTGTTTGTTTCAGGATAAATGGAAGCATCGAAAATGTTCTATCATTCCAGAAGGGCTTATTATTAGTATCAGCTTCTTTAGCATAGTGCTCTTAATATGCTGTCTTATTGTTTATTGGGGTATGTATTACATAAATAAATAATAGTAACAATTATACATTAAAATAGATAATATAAATATGAATGTATACTATATATAAATACACACACACACAAATTTGTTGATGACAGTTGTATACACGGACTTGGATCCAGATTCCATTATATATAGAATGGTAGAGAGTCGTATAAGAAGATTTGAGAATGGAAGAAAACTGCGTCTATCAACCATCCCAACAGCGCTCATCATTATCTAGCGGGCAGTTTTTAGGTTTTTTATTACTTTCTATTATTATTCATTATTTATAATTAATTTCTTCATATAGATAAAATTGTAATTTATTATACAAATAAAATGGATATGCGACAACGATTCCTTTTTCTCTTATTTACTTTTCTTTCTCTTTCTTCTTAGTTTTTGATAAGAAAAATAAATAATAACGAACCTCTCGTTCGTACATACTATAAATGTAACATTTTCTTTATATATACTTTAAATATATAAATCTTGAAGGTCGATTTATCATTTATTGGTAATATAGTGCCCTTCTTCTATCGGCTTTTCGTATATTATGTATTTGATGATAATATAGAAGTCGCTTTTCTGACGCTTTCTATTATGTGTCAAAGAATCGCACAGTTAGGATCGATACGAATATCGGGTGAGTGCCTGCTACGTCGTTTTATTTAAATGAAAATATTAGAAGAAAAGATGTTGAATTTATTTATCCGTTTTGTATTCACCTTGGCAGGAGGTGATTGTAACGATCGAATATTAATATATTCTTTGATACAAATAATTAAAATTCAATACCTCCAATGTTTAGTGTGTATATAAATGCGTAAAATAATTATTATTTATTTTGTTTTCGATTGCAGTTTATGCCAATGGTGAATTTGTTGTACTTCACAGTCCAGATAGTGTATCTTTTCATGGAAACGAAGAGATCGAACAAAGTATATTGAAAGAAGTTTTAGCAGATTGCCTGGGTTTAATAGCTAAACAAGTACATTTTTATAGTTTAATCGTTATCACAATGTTATTTTATTTTATATATTTTAATGATTATTATTGCAGAGAGGAACCTGGGAAGGTATCTCTATTACCGATCCATTTTCGCTACCAGAAGCTATCGTTAGTATTGCGGTGAAAGGAGTTGATACATTAGACTTATCAAATGGAAAAAAGTTTCGGTTAAACGATGATGAAATTGAAGAATCAACGTGGCAAGCAATTAGCGGGCAACTTGCAGAAAGAGACAATGATAACGCATTAGTCAGAATTTATTTAGGAGATGGCCATGACGCTGTAGGTTATTAACCGTTTGAGTCCCAAACAGCTCGATCGCGCTGTTCAGATTTTATGTCTAGAAAACCCAGCACATTTCTGGAAATTCTAGACAACCGACGGTACATTACTGATTATCGAAGTAGCAGGCTCGCGCCGCTTGGTATTTCTGGACATGAAATAAAGCGAGCGCTATCTCCCTGCTTGGGTCTTTTCATACTCATTTAGAGAAAGGGTAGTCTCGCTGTTTGGGATTCTTCGACAGTGTTTTTTCAATACCCCCCCGAGACTCAAACAGTTTATTAAAACTTAAGTAATATTTTAGATATATTAACAATTACAGTAAGCTCAGATTAAATATTTTGATCGGACTAAATATTTTTTCTAAATATTTACGATGATATAGATTGGACAATCTGCACTTGGCGAGCTAAAACCACTCCCAATAGATGAATCATCTTTAAAAACACTGCGTATATCAAATGAGGAAGACAGAATATTTCTTGAAGAGATGCAATTACTTCAAGCAATTGCAAAGAAAGTACTTACAGTGATTAAACCAGATGACAAACCAGATATTTACTGGTTGGTAGTCTCAGGATTACGTCCTGTACTAGATTTACATGGGAAAAACTCAACGGCGGCTAAAGAAGCTCTTCTTCTCATGAATAATGCTTTTAATAATATTAGTGAGGCATTTATAAAGGTTTATGATAAAAAGGTATGTAGAATAATTTTGATTATGATATAAAATTTCTACTTTTTTCTTAATACAATTTAAGTTAAAAGTACTTTTTCCAATGTAGGTTGTAATCACAGCGTTCACAAATGATGCAAGCCTAGTACGCCATACTCGTTCAGTTTCTTCTGATTGGCAATGTAGAGAAGCACAGGTTAGTCTTTTCTCTTGTATAATATAATCTACCAGCTATGATAATGCGTTCATGTATGATCATGTATGAGAGGTACATACAAAACGTTTAAGAGTAAGATATTTTTAATAAATACTTAGAATAGCTATGATTACCGTTTATACATCTTTAAGGAACATAATGAAATAAAATTAGGACAAGCTACATTTAAATCCAGCTATATTTAATAGCATTCAAGCAATTTGGATAAGAGTTAAAAGCAATGAACTATAAGGGTTAACAAATTATTTCCGTTATACTTGAACAATGAATATATCTTTTATAGGATGATAGGCATAAAAACATGGTGGAATCCAGTAACACAGAGTTTAACAGTAATAACATTATTAAAAAGATATCATTAAATTGTTGCGTGAAATATTTTATCAAAAATGGAAAAATCTAATTACATATAGTCTTATGCATGTTTTCATTTAACATGTGATTGAATTATGCAATATAATCTTCACAACATTATAATTAGTGGAAGATACCAGACATTATCAAATGATTACTTTAAGCATTACACACAAATACAACACACATGCATATGTATGTGTGCGTTCATTCCTGACAACCATACCACCTACTCTTTTTCACCTTCAACTACAAACAAAAGATGATAAACAATTTATACATCACTTACAAAGGTATATATTTTTTCGATAATAGAATTCTTACCTTTTTATACTATTTCATCTGAAATAATTCATTGAAATTTCTGTTATGTTGTATCATTTTTGTAATATACAATGGAATGAAGTAACTTATCACAATTTATTACATTTTTATGTAAAGTCATTGTAAAAAAGCGGGGCATATACCAAAAAACATTATATCTATTATGCTTTTTTAACAGTTAACCCAAATTATTTTGATATATATTTTGTGCAAATGCAATGTTTACTCTATTATTAATTAGGATTAAAAAATTATTAAATATTCTTAAAACATTGAATATGTAACAATTAAGAAAGATCGTATACATTATTTTAAAATTATAGACATTTATCATACATTCTTACTCTCTCCCTTTCTCTTAGAGTTCATATTAAGACAATGTAGGTGGTACAGTTTGCTTAAATATATTCATTGATTAAATAATATTTGTCTTAAAAGTGAAGATTATAGATTTATCATATTACATTTTCAAATATATATAAATGTAAAGATTTTTTTTGTATATGAAAAAAGAGTACAATGAATAATAATTAGCATGAGTACAATTACTGCATATATAATAGATATAATCGAGGATATGAAGTTAATCAATCTATCTTGCATATTCACAGTAGTTGTCAATGCAAATTTATATCAGTACTGAGCAATATTTATACACAGTCAAAGAAACTTCAATAAAAATAGATACTCAAAATCAGATCAACCGCAGTAGCACACTTTTGGTTATGAATAGAATGGTTATTTTTATTAATAGCACAAATTGCATTAAAATTGACAACTACCTATATACAACTACTTTGATTTTCTTAAAATTAGATTGAATCACATGAATTTTACATTAGCAAAAAACATGTATTATAGCCAGCTGATCAAGAGGACAAAAGTAGAAATATAAACAAAGAAGAAAACATAAATATTAATATTCATAGTGCTAGCATAATTAATACTAATGTCAGAGCAGTACCATTGAATATAATGACGCCCATACTAATAGTGGAAATACTGAAAAGTCCTATCAAGAATTAACTAATACGGAAAATCAAATAAATGTTAAAACCAATAAAGTAAGACAGATATCATGTACACATTCATTCTACCATTTTGTGCCTGCAAACTTTAAAAAATTATTATTTTCAGTTAAAAATGTGACATAAGACATATATAAACATTTTCATTTGTTCATCTAATAAAAAAATACAACTTGTATTTAATCTTTTTAGTATAAAGATATTAATCTTTACAGCTTTGTTTTTTATTTATTAATTATTTATACGTGTTGCAAAATATCTTTAAGTAGACCCATCCATTTATATATAAATTATAATTAGCCAATACCTTGTATGTAAAAATTCTATTAAATTTATTACAGGAACTTGACATAAGCTTTGCTATTTTATTATGTGATTTATGCATGTAGTTTGTAAGATAGTCCATTATTTTCTTGAATGCATGATTTTATAGGGACAATATTGTACTAATCAAGGAACGAATTTAATTAAATATTATTACTACCATAAGTATAGTTATTAAACAAAGATGAGAATAATGCAGAATAAATTTAATAGATTATTGTTTTATTTTATTCTTTGTACAAAAAAATTGAATTTAACATAAATATGGCTATATATTAATTTAAGAAAAATATGTATGTTTCCATATTTAGTGATTTATTTATAATGTATTTTACACAGTCTAAAGAGAAAGTATTAAACATTGATTTTTGTTTGTTTCAGGATAAATGGAAGCATCGAAAATGTTCTATCATTCCAGAAGGGCTTATTATTAGTATCAGCTTCTTTAGCATAGTGCTCTTAATATGCTGTCTTATTGTTTATTGGGGTATGTATTACATAAATAAATAATAGTAACAATTATACATTAAAATAGATAATATAAATATGAATGTATACTATATATAAATACACACACACACAAATTTGTTGATTACAGTTGTATACACGGACTTGGATCCAGATTCCATTATATATAGAATGGTAGAGAGTCGTATAAGAAGATTTGAGAATGGAAGAAAACTGCGTCTATCAACCATCCCAACAGCGCTCATCATTATCTAGCGGGCAGTTTTTAGGTTTTTTATTACTTTCTATTATTATTCATTATTTATAATTAATTTCTTCATATAGATAAAATTGTAATTTATTATACAAATAAAATGGATATGCGACAACGATTCCTTTTTCTCTTATTTACTTTTCTTTCTCTTTCTTCTTAGTTTTTGATAAGAAAAATAAATAATAACGAACCTCTCGTTCGTACATACTATAAATGTAACATTTTCTTTATATATACTTTAAATATATAAATCTTGAAGGTCTATTTATCATTCATTGGTAATATAGTGCCCTTCTTGTATTGGCTTTTCACGAGGTTGCGGAGCTTCAGGATTTTCAGCGGTATCCAGCATTGGTATTCCATTTTCTTTTTTATTTCCTTCTCAAGATATCGTAATTTTCATTCCATTTTATCGCAACGACGTACTTCATTAACGAACTTCCATTGGAATGCGTTAACATTTGGATTAAGCTATATTAAAATATAGATTAGAGAGAGAAAGTAACAAATTTTATCATAATTTATACATTTCCTTAAATGGAAACAAAGTACATTGGATTGTAACAAGTTCGTAAAAGATCTATATACGTTACAATTTGAAATACGTGTAACGCATCTACATACCGAAATAAAAAGATATTCGTAGAAATATAATTGAAAACTTACATCTCGAACTTGGACAAGGACAAGTTCGCCGAGTTCGGAGACACAAGCGTAGGCAGCCTCGCTTTGTAAACAGAGTTGACACAAGGTCATTTCTTCGCTTCGAAAAAGCGAACTCATCTTAGAAGATAGAGAATTTTACTATTAGTATCAAAATTTGTTTCAAAAACTTTTCTGATCGTAACGGAGAGAAGGACTCCGCGATACGAACTCAACGAGAGTAGAAGATAATGTCGTGAGTCAACGTAAAAAACCACAGAATATATATATTGGAAATCCAAGTTAGCAGCGATCAATATCGTGATAATCACGAGATTTTAACTAGTTTACACAACCATACATCGAGAGTCACCAGTCTATACGTGCCACACTAGCGACAAGTTCACACCCAATGATCGTACAGCGCTCATCATCGTCTAGCGGCAGTTTCTAGAATCACTTTCTTCTTAGTTTTAGATAAGAAAAATAAATAATAACGAACCTCTCGTTCGTACATACTATAAATGTAACATTTTCTTTATATATACTTTAAATATAAATCTTGAAGGTCTATTTATCATTCATTGGTAATATAGTGCCCTTCTTGCATCGGCTTTTCGTGTATTATGTATTTGATGATAATATAGAAGTCGCTTCTGACGCTTTCTAATATGTGTCAAAGAATCGCACAGTTAGGATCAATACGAATATCGGGTGAGTGCCTGCTACGTCGTTTTATTTAAATGAAAATATTAGAAGAAAAGATGTTGAATTTATTTATCTGTTTCGTATTCACCTTGGCAGAAGGTGAGTGTAACGTCCGAATATTAATATATGCTTTGATAATTAAAAATAATTAAAAGTCAATACCTCCAATATTTAGTTTGTATATAAATGCGTAAAATAATTATTATTTATTTTGTTTTCGATTGCAGTTTATGCCAATGGTGAATTTGTTGTACTTCACAGTCCAGATAGTGTATCTTTTCATGGAAACGAAGAGATCGAACAAAGTATATTGAAAGAAGTTTTAGCAGATTGCCTGGGTTTAATAGCTAAACAAGTACATTTTTATAGTTTAATCGTTATCACAATGTTATTTTATTTTATATATTTTAATGATTATTATTGCAGAGAGGAACCTGGGAAGGTATCTCTATTACCGATCCATTTTCGCTACCAGAAGCTATCGTTAGTATTGCGGTAAAAGGAGTTGATACATTAGACTTATCAAATGGAAAAAAGTTTCGGTTAAACGATGATGAAATTGAAGAATCAACGTGGCAAGCAATTAGCGGGCAACTTGCAGAAAGAGACAATGATAACGCATTAGTCAGAATTTATTTAGGAGATGGCCATGACGCTGTAGGTTATTAACCGTTTGAGTCCCAAACAGCTCGATCGCGCTGTTCAGATTTTATGTCTAGAAAACCCAGCACATTTCTGGAAATTCTAGACAACCGACGGTACATTACTGATTATCGAAGTAGCAGGCTCGCGCCGCTTGGTATTTCTGGACATGAAATAAAGCGAGCGCTATCTCCCTGCTTGGGTCTTTTCATACTCATTTAGAGAAAGGGTAGTCTCGCTGTTTGGGATTCTTCGACAGTGTTTTTTCAATACCCCCCCGAGACTCAAACAGTTTATTAAAACTTAAGTAATATTTTAGATATATTAACAATTACAGTAAGCTCAGATTAAATATTTTGATCGGACTAAATATTTTTTCTAAATATTTACGATGATATAGATTGGACAATGTGCACTTGGCGAGCTAAAACCACTCCCAATAGATGCAAGCCTAGTACGCCATACTCGTTCCGTTTCTTCTGATTGGCTACGTAGAGAAGCACAGGTTAGTCTTTTCTCTTGTATAATATAATCTACCAGCTATGATAATGCGTTCATGTATGATCATGTATGAGAGGTACATACAAAACGTTTAAGAGTAAGATATTTTTAATAAATACTTAGAATAGCTATGATTACCGTTTATACATCTTTAAGGAACATAATGAAATAAAATTAGGACAAGCTACATTTAAATCCAGCTATATTTAATAGCATTCAAGCAATTTGGATAAGAGTTAAAAGCAATGAACTATAAGGGTTAACAAATTATTTCCGTTATACTTGAACAATGAATATATCTTTTATAGGATGATAGGCATAAAAACATGATGGAATCCAGTAACACAGAGTTTAACAGTAATAACATTATTAAAAAGATATCATTAAATTGTTGCGTGAAATATTTTATCAAAAATGGAAAAATCTAATTACATATAGTCTTATGCATGTTTTCATTTAACATGTGATTGAATTATGCAATATAATCTTCACAACATTATAATTAGTGGAAGATACCAGACATTATCAAATGATTACTTTAAGCATTACACACAAATACAACACACATGCATATGTATGTGTGCGTTCATTCCTGACAACCATACCACCTACTCTTTTTCACCTTCAACTACAAACAAAAGATGATAAACAATTTATACATCACTTACAAAGGTATATATTTTTTCGATAATAGAATTCTTACCTTTTTATACTATTTCATCTGAAATAATTCATTGAAATTTCTGTTATGTTGTATCATTTTTGTAATATACAATGGAATGAAGTAACTTATCACAATTTATTACATTTTTATGTAAAGTCATTGTAAAAAAGCGGGGCATATACCAAAAAACATTATATCTATTATGCTTTTTTAACAGTTAACCCAAATTATTTTGATATATATTTTGTGCAAATGCAATGTTTACTCTATTATTAATTAGGATTAAAAAATTATTAAATATTCTTAAAACATTGAATATGTAACAATTAAGAAAGATCGTATACATTATTTTAAAATTATAGACATTTATCATACATTCTTACTCTCTCCCTTTCTCTTAGAGTTCATATTAAGACAATGTAGGTGGTACAGTTTGCTTAAATATATTCATTGATTAAATAATATTTGTCTTAAAAGTGAAGATTATAGATTTATCATATTACATTTTCAAATATATATAAATGTAAAGATTTTTTTTGTATATGAAAAAAGAGTACAATGAATAATAATTAGCATGAGTACAATTACTGCATATATAATAGATATAATCGAGGATATGAAGTTAATCAATCTATCTTGCATATTCACAGTAGTTGTCAATGCAAATTTATATCAGTACTGAGCAATATTTATACACAGTCAAAGAAACTTCAATAAAAATAGATACTCAAAATCAGATCAACCGCAGTAGCACACTTTTGGTTATGAATAGAATGGTTATTTTTATTAATAGCACAAATTGCATTAAAATTGACAACTACCTATATACAACTACTTTGATTTTCTTAAAATTAGATTGAATCACATGAATTTTACATTAGCAAAAAACATGTATTATAGCCAGCTGATCAAGAGGACAAAAGTAGAAATATAAACAAAGAAGAAAACATAAATATTAATATTCATAGTGCTAGCATAATTAATACTAATGTCAGAGCAGTACCATTGAATATAATGACGCCCATACTAATAGTGGAAATACTGAAAAGTCCTATCAAGAATTAACTAATACGGAAAATCAAATAAATGTTAAAACCAATAAAGTAAGACAGATATCATGTACACATTCATTCTACCATTTTGTGCCTGCAAACTTTAAAAAATTATTATTTTCAGTTAAAAATGTGACATAAGACATATATAAACATTTTCATTTGTTCATCTAATAAAAAAATACAACTTGTATTTAATCTTTTTAGTATAAAAATATTAATCTTTACAGCTTTGTTTTTTATTTATTAATTATTTATACGTGTTGCAAAAAATCTTTAAGTAGACCCATCCATTTATATATAAATTATAATTAGCCAATACCTTGTGTGTAAAAATTCTATTAAATTTATTACAGGAACTTGACATAAGCTTTGCTATTTTATTATGTGATTTATGCATGTAGTTCGCAAGATAGTCCATTATTTTCTTGAATGCATGATTTTATAGGGACAATATTGTACTAATCAAGGAACGAATTTAATTAAATATTATTACTACTATAAGTATAGTTATTAAACGAAGATGAGAATAATGCAGAATAAATTTAATAGATTATTGTTTTATTTTATTCTTTGTACAAAAAAATTGAATTTAACATAAATATGGCTATATATTAATTTAAGAAAAATATGTATGTTTCCATATTTAGTGATTTATTTATAATGTATTTTACACAGTCTAAAGAGAAAGTATTAAACATTGATTTTTGTTTGTTTCAGGATAAATGGAAGCATCGAAAATGTTCTATCATTCCAGAAGGGCTTATTATTAGTATCAGCTTCTTTAGCATAGTGCTCTTAATATGCTGTCTTATTGTTTATTGGGGTATGTATTACATAAATAAATAATAGTAACAATTATACATTAAAATAGATAATATAAATATGAATGTATACTATATATAAATACACACACACACAAATTTGTTGATTACAGTTGTATACACGGACTTGGATCCAGATTCCATTATATATAGAATGGTAGAGAGTCGTATAAGAAGATTTGAGAATGGAAGAAAACTGCGTCTATCAACCATCCCAACAGCGCTCATCATTATCTAGCGGGCAGTTTTTAGGTTTTTTATTACTTTCTATTATTATTCATTATTTATAATTAATTTCTTCATATAGATAAAATTGTAATTTATTATACAAATAAAATGGATATGCGACAACGATTCCTTTTTCTCTTATTTACTTTTCTTTCTCTTTCTTCTTAGTTTTTGATAAGAAAAATAAATAATAACGAACCTCTCGTTCGTACATACTATAAATGTAACATTTTCTTTATATATACTTTAAATATATAAATCTTGAAGGTCGATTTATCATTTATTGGTAATATAGTGCCCTTCTTCTATCGGCTTTTCGTATATTATGTATTTGATGATAATATAGAAGTCGCTTTTCTGACGCTTTCTATTATGTGTCAAAGAATCGCACAGTTAGGATCGATACGAATATCGGGTGAGTGCCTGCTACGTCGTTTTATTTAAATGAAAATATTAGAAGAAAAGATGTTGAATTTATTTATCCGTTTTGTATTCACCTTGGCAGGAGGTGATTGTAACGATCGAATATTAATATATTCTTTGATACAAATAATTAAAATTCAATACCTCCAATGTTTAGTGTGTATATAAATGCGTAAAATAATTATTATTTATTTTGTTTTCGATTGCAGTTTATGCCAATGGTGAATTTGTTGTACTTCACAGTCCAGATAGTGTATCTTTTCATGGAAACGAAGAGATCGAACAAAGTATATTGAAAGAAGTTTTAGCAGATTGCCTGGGTTTAATAGCTAAACAAGTACATTTTTATAGTTTAATCGTTATCACAATGTTATTTTATTTTATATATTTTAATGATTATTATTGCAGAGAGGAACCTGGGAAGGTATCTCTATTACCGATCCATTTTCGCTACCAGAAGCTATCGTTAGTATTGCGGTGAAAGGAGTTGATACATTAGACTTATCAAATGGAAAAAAGTTTCGGTTAAACGATGATGAAATTGAAGAATCAACGTGGCAAGCAATTAGCGGGCAACTTGCAGAAAGAGACAATGATAACGCATTAGTCAGAATTTATTTAGGAGATGGCCATGACGCTGTAGGTTATTAACCGTTTGAGTCCCAAACAGCTCGATCGCGCTGTTCAGATTTTATGTCTAGAAAACCCAGCACATTTCTGGAAATTCTAGACAACCGACGGTACATTACTGATTATCGAAGTAGCAGGCTCGCGCCGCTTGGTAGTTCTGGACATGAAATAAAGTGAGCGCTATCTCCCTGCTTGGGTCTTTTCATACTCATTTAGAGAAAGGGTAGTCTCGCTGTTTGGGATTCTTCGACAGTGTTTTTTCAATACCCCCCCGAGACTCAAACAGTTTATTAAAACTTAAGTAATATTTTAGATATATTAACAATTACAGTAAGCTCAGATTAAATATTTTGATCGGACTAAATATTTTTTCTAAATATTTACGATGATATAGATTGGACAATGTGCACTTGGCGAGCTAAAACCACTCCCAATAGATGCAAGCCTAGTACGCCATACTCGTTCCGTTTCTTCTGATTGGCTACGTAGAGAAGCACAGGTTAGTCTTTTCTCTTGTATAATATAATCTACCAGCTATGATAATGCGTTCATGTATGATCATGTATGAGAGGTACATACAAAACGTTTAAGAGTAAGATATTTTTAATAAATACTTAGAATAGCTATGATTACCGTTTATACATCTTTAAGGAACATAATGAAATAAAATTAGGACAAGCTACATTTAAATCCAGCTATATTTAATAGCATTCAAGCAATTTGGATAAGAGTTAAAAGCAATGAACTATAAGGGTTAACAAATTATTTCCGTTATACTTGAACAATGAATATATCTTTTATAGGATGATAGGCATAAAAACATGGTGGAATCCAGTAACACAGAGTTTAACAGTAATAACATTATTAAAAAGATATCATTAAATTGTTGCGTGAAATATTTTATCAAAAATGGAAAAATCTAATTACATATAGTCTTATGCATGTTTTCATTTAACATGTGATTGAATTATGCAATATAATCTTCACAACATTATAATTAGTGGAAGATACCAGACATTATCAAATGATTACTTTAAGCATTACACACAAATACAACACACATGCATATGTATGTGTGCGTTCATTCCTGACAACCATACCACCTACTCTTTTTCACCTTCAACTACAAACAAAAGATGATAAACAATTTATACATCACTTACAAAGGTATATATTTTTTCGATAATAGAATTCTTACCTTTTTATACTATTTCATCTGAAATAATTCATTGAAATTTCTGTTATGTTGTATCATTTTTGTAATATACAATGGAATGAAGTAACTTATCACAATTTATTACATTTTTATGTAAAGTCATTGTAAAAAAGCGGGGCATATACCAAAAAACATTATATCTATTATGCTTTTTTAACAGTTAACCCAAATTATTTTGATATATATTTTGTGCAAATGCAATGTTTACTCTATTATTAATTAGGATTAAAAAATTATTAAATATTCTTAAAACATTGAATATGTAACAATTAAGAAAGATCGTATACATTATTTTAAAATTATAGACATTTATCATACATTCTTACTCTCTCCCTTTCTCTTAGAGTTCATATTAAGACAATGTAGGTGGTACAGTTTGCTTAAATATATTCATTGATTAAATAATATTTGTCTTAAAAGTGAAGATTATAGATTTATCATATTACATTTTCAAATATATATAAATGTAAAGATTTTTTTTGTATATGAAAAAAGAGTACAATGAATAATAATTAGCATGAGTACAATTACTGCATATATAATAGATATAATCGAGGATATGAAGTTAATCAATCTATCTTGCATATTCACAGTAGTTGTCAATGCAAATTTATATCAGTACTGAGCAATATTTATACACAGTCAAAGAAACTTCAATAAAAATAGATACTCAAAATCAGATCAACCGCAGTAGCACACTTTTGGTTATGAATAGAATGGTTATTTTTATTAATAGCACAAATTGCATTAAAATTGACAACTACCTATATACAACTACTTTGATTTTCTTAAAATTAGATTGAATCACATGAATTTTACATTAGCAAAAAACATGTATTATAGCCAGCTGATCAAGAGGACAAAAGTAGAAATATAAACAAAGAAGAAAACATAAATATTAATATTCATAGTGCTAGCATAATTAATACTAATGTCAGAGCAGTACCATTGAATATAATGACGCCCATACTAATAGTGGAAATACTGAAAAGTCCTATCAAGAATTAACTAATACGGAAAATCAAATAAATGTTAAAACCAATAAAGTAAGACAGATATCATGTACACATTCATTCTACCATTTTGTGCCTGCAAACTTTAAAAAATTATTATTTTCAGTTAAAAATGTGACATAAGACATATATAAACATTTTCATTTGTTCATCTAATAAAAAAATACAACTTGTATTTAATCTTTTTAGTATAAAAATATTAATCTTTACAGCTTTGTTTTTTATTTATTAATTATTTATACGTGTTGCAAAAAATCTTTAAGTAGACCCATCCATTTATATATAAATTATAATTAGCCAATACCTTGTGTGTAAAAATTCTATTAAATTTATTACAGGAACTTGACATAAGCTTTGCTATTTTATTATGTGATTTATGCATGTAGTTCGCAAGATAGTCCATTATTTTCTTGAATGCATGATTTTATAGGGACAATATTGTACTAATCAAGGAACGAATTTAATTAAATATTATTACTACTATAAGTATAGTTATTAAACGAAGATGAGAATAATGCAGAATAAATTTAATAGATTATTGTTTTATTTTATTCTTTGTACAAAAAAATTGAATTTAACATAAATATGGCTATATATTAATTTAAGAAAAATATGTATGTTTCCATATTTAGTGATTTATTTATAATGTATTTTACACAGTCTAAAGAGAAAGTATTAAACATTGATTTTTGTTTGTTTCAGGATAAATGGAAGCATCGAAAATGTTCTATCATTCCAGAAGGGCTTATTATTAGTATCAGCTTCTTTAGCATAGTGCTCTTAATATGCTGTCTTATTGTTTATTGGGGTATGTATTACATAAATAAATAATAGTAACAATTATACATTAAAATAGATAATATAAATATGAATGTATACTATATATAAATACACACACACACAAATTTGTTGATTACAGTTGTATACACGGACTTGGATCCAGATTCCATTATATATAGAATGGTAGAGAGTCGTATAAGAAGATTTGAGAATGGAAGAAAACTGCGTCTATCAACCATCCCAACAGCGCTCATCATTATCTAGCGGGCAGTTTTTAGGTTTTTTATTACTTTCTATTATTATTCATTATTTATAATTAATTTCTTCATATAGATAAAATTGTAATTTATTATACAAATAAAATGGATATGCGACAACGATTCCTTTTTCTCTTATTTACTTTTCTTTCTCTTTCTTCTTAGTTTTTGATAAGAAAAATAAATAATAACGAACCTCTCGTTCGTACATACTATAAATGTAACATTTTCTTTATATATACTTTAAATATATAAATCTTGAAGGTCGATTTATCATTTATTGGTAATATAGTGCCCTTCTTCTATCGGCTTTTCGTATATTATGTATTTGATGATAATATAGAAGTCGCTTTTCTGACGCTTTCTATTATGTGTCAAAGAATCGCACAGTTAGGATCGATACGAATATCGGGTGAGTGCCTGCTACGTCGTTTTATTTAAATGAAAATATTAGAAGAAAAGATGTTGAATTTATTTATCCGTTTTGTATTCACCTTGGCAGGAGGTGATTGTAACGATCGAATATTAATATATTCTTTGATACAAATAATTAAAATTCAATACCTCCAATGTTTAGTGTGTATATAAATGCGTAAAATAATTATTATTTATTTTGTTTTCGATTGCAGTTTATGCCAATGGTGAATTTGTTGTACTTCACAGTCCAGATAGTGTATCTTTTCATGGAAACGAAGAGATCGAACAAAGTATATTGAAAGAAGTTTTAGCAGATTGCCTGGGTTTAATAGCTAAACAAGTACATTTTTATAGTTTAATCGTTATCACAATGTTATTTTATTTTATATATTTTAATGATTATTATTGCAGAGAGGAACCTGGGAAGGTATCTCTATTACCGATCCATTTTCGCTACCAGAAGCTATCGTTAGTATTGCGGTGAAAGGAGTTGATACATTAGACTTATCAAATGGAAAAAAGTTTCGGTTAAACGATGATGAAATTGAAGAATCAACGTGGCAAGCAATTAGCGGGCAACTTGCAGAAAGAGACAATGATAACGCATTAGTCAGAATTTATTTAGGAGATGGCCATGACGCTGTAGGTTATTAACCGTTTGAGTCCCAAACAGCTCGATCGCGCTGTTCAGATTTTATGTCTAGAAAACCCAGCACATTTCTGGAAATTCTAGACAACCGACGGTACATTACTGATTATCGAAGTAGCAGGCTCGCGCCGCTTGGTAGTTCTGGACATGAAATAAAGTGAGCGCTATCTCCCTGCTTGGGTCTTTTCATACTCATTTAGAGAAAGGGTAGTCTCGCTGTTTGGGATTCTTCGACAGTGTTTTTTCAATACCCCCCCGAGACTCAAACAGTTTATTAAAACTTAAGTAATATTTTAGATATATTAACAATTACAGTAAGCTCAGATTAAATATTTTGATCGGACTAAATATTTTTTCTAAATATTTACGATGATATAGATTGGACAATGTGCACTTGGCGAGCTAAAACCACTCCCAATAGATGCAAGCCTAGTACGCCATACTCGTTCCGTTTCTTCTGATTGGCTACGTAGAGAAGCACAGGTTAGTCTTTTCTCTTGTATAATATAATCTACCAGCTATGATAATGCGTTCATGTATGATCATGTATGAGAGGTACATACAAAACGTTTAAGAGTAAGATATTTTTAATAAATACTTAGAATAGCTATGATTACCGTTTATACATCTTTAAGGAACATAATGAAATAAAATTAGGACAAGCTACATTTAAATCCAGCTATATTTAATAGCATTCAAGCAATTTGGATAAGAGTTAAAAGCAATGAACTATAAGGGTTAACAAATTATTTCCGTTATACTTGAACAATGAATATATCTTTTATAGGATGATAGGCATAAAAACATGGTGGAATCCAGTAACACAGAGTTTAACAGTAATAACATTATTAAAAAGATATCATTAAATTGTTGCGTGAAATATTTTATCAAAAATGGAAAAATCTAATTACATATAGTCTTATGCATGTTTTCATTTAACATGTGATTGAATTATGCAATATAATCTTCACAACATTATAATTAGTGGAAGATACCAGACATTATCAAATGATTACTTTAAGCATTACACACAAATACAACACACATGCATATGTATGTGTGCGTTCATTCCTGACAACCATACCACCTACTCTTTTTCACCTTCAACTACAAACAAAAGATGATAAACAATTTATACATCACTTACAAAGGTATATATTTTTTCGATAATAGAATTCTTACCTTTTTATACTATTTCATCTGAAATAATTCATTGAAATTTCTGTTATGTTGTATCATTTTTGTAATATACAATGGAATGAAGTAACTTATCACAATTTATTACATTTTTATGTAAAGTCATTGTAAAAAAGCGGGGCATATACCAAAAAACATTATATCTATTATGCTTTTTTAACAGTTAACCCAAATTATTTTGATATATATTTTGTGCAAATGCAATGTTTACTCTATTATTAATTAGGATTAAAAAATTATTAAATATTCTTAAAACATTGAATATGTAACAATTAAGAAAGATCGTATACATTATTTTAAAATTATAGACATTTATCATACATTCTTACTCTCTCCCTTTCTCTTAGAGTTCATATTAAGACAATGTAGGTGGTACAGTTTGCTTAAATATATTCATTGATTAAATAATATTTGTCTTAAAAGTGAAGATTATAGATTTATCATATTACATTTTCAAATATATATAAATGTAAAGATTTTTTTTGTATATGAAAAAAGAGTACAATGAATAATAATTAGCATGAGTACAATTACTGCATATATAATAGATATAATCGAGGATATGAAGTTAATCAATCTATCTTGCATATTCACAGTAGTTGTCAATGCAAATTTATATCAGTACTGAGCAATATTTATACACAGTCAAAGAAACTTCAATAAAAATAGATACTCAAAATCAGATCAACCGCAGTAGCACACTTTTGGTTATGAATAGAATGGTTATTTTTATTAATAGCACAAATTGCATTAAAATTGACAACTACCTATATACAACTACTTTGATTTTCTTAAAATTAGATTGAATCACATGAATTTTACATTAGCAAAAAACATGTATTATAGCCAGCTGATCAAGAGGACAAAAGTAGAAATATAAACAAAGAAGAAAACATAAATATTAATATTCATAGTGCTAGCATAATTAATACTAATGTCAGAGCAGTACCATTGAATATAATGACGCCCATACTAATAGTGGAAATACTGAAAAGTCCTATCAAGAATTAACTAATACGGAAAATCAAATAAATGTTAAAACCAATAAAGTAAGACAGATATCATGTACACATTCATTCTACCATTTTGTGCCTGCAAACTTTAAAAAATTATTATTTTCAGTTAAAAATGTGACATAAGACATATATAAACATTTTCATTTGTTCATCTAATAAAAAAATACAACTTGTATTTAATCTTTTTAGTATAAAAATATTAATCTTTACAGCTTTGTTTTTTATTTATTAATTATTTATACGTGTTGCAAAAAATCTTTAAGTAGACCCATCCATTTATATATAAATTATAATTAGCCAATACCTTGTGTGTAAAAATTCTATTAAATTTATTACAGGAACTTGACATAAGCTTTGCTATTTTATTATGTGATTTATGCATGTAGTTCGCAAGATAGTCCATTATTTTCTTGAATGCATGATTTTATAGGGACAATATTGTACTAATCAAGGAACGAATTTAATTAAATATTATTACTACTATAAGTATAGTTATTAAACGAAGATGAGAATAATGCAGAATAAATTTAATAGATTATTGTTTTATTTTATTCTTTGTACAAAAAAATTGAATTTAACATAAATATGGCTATATATTAATTTAAGAAAAATATGTATGTTTCCATATTTAGTGATTTATTTATAATGTATTTTACACAGTCTAAAGAGAAAGTATTAAACATTGATTTTTGTTTGTTTCAGGATAAATGGAAGCATCGAAAATGTTCTATCATTCCAGAAGGGCTTATTATTAGTATCAGCTTCTTTAGCATAGTGCTCTTAATATGCTGTCTTATTGTTTATTGGGGTATGTATTACATAAATAAATAATAGTAACAATTATACATTAAAATAGATAATATAAATATGAATGTATACTATATATAAATACACACACACACAAATTTGTTGATTACAGTTGTATACACGGACTTGGATCCAGATTCCATTATATATAGAATGGTAGAGAGTCGTATAAGAAGATTTGAGAATGGAAGAAAACTGCGTCTATCAACCATCCCAACAGCGCTCATCATTATCTAGCGGGCAGTTTTTAGGTTTTTTATTACTTTCTATTATTATTCATTATTTATAATTAATTTCTTCATATAGATAAAATTGTAATTTATTATACAAATAAAATGGATATGCGACAACGATTCCTTTTTCTCTTATTTACTTTTCTTTCTCTTTCTTCTTAGTTTTTGATAAGAAAAATAAATAATAACGAACCTCTCGTTCGTACATACTATAAATGTAACATTTTCTTTATATATACTTTAAATATATAAATCTTGAAGGTCTATTTATCATTCATTGGTAATATAGTGCCCTTCTTGTATTGGCTTTTCACGAGGTTGCGGAGCTTCAGGATTTTCAGCGGTATCCAGCATTGGTATTCCATTTTCTTTTTTATTTCCTTCTCAAGATATCGTAATTTTCATTCCATTTTATCGCAACGACGTACTTCATTAACGAACTTCCATTGGAATGCGTTAACATTTGGATTAAGCTATATTAAAATATAGATTAGAGAGAGAAAGTAACAAATTTTATCATAATTTATACATTTCCTTAAATGGAAACAAAGTACATTGGATTGTAACAAGTTCGTAAAAGATCTATATACGTTACAATTTGAAATGCGTGTAACGCATCTACATACCGAAATAAAAAGATATTCGTAGAAATATAATTGAAAACTTACATCTCGAACTTGGACAAGGACAAGTTCGCCGAGTTCGGAGACACAAGCGTAGGCAGCCTCGCTTTGTAAACAGAGTTGACACAAGGTCATTTCTTCGCTTCGAAAAAGCGAACTCATCTTAGAAGATAGAGAATTTTACTATTAGTATCAAAATTTGTTTCAAAAACTTTTCTGATCGTAACGGAGAGAAGGACTCCGCGATACGAACTCAACGAGAGTAGAAGATAATGTCGTGAGTCAACGTAAAAAACCACAGAATATATATATTGGAAATCCAAGTTAGCAGCGATCAATATCGTGATAATCACGAGATTTTAACTAGTTTACACAACCATACATCGAGAGTCACCAGTCTATACGTGCCACACTAGCGACAAGTTCACACCCAATGATCGTACAGCGCTCATCATCGTCTAGCGGCAGTTTCTAGAATCACTTTCTTCTTAGTTTTAGATAAGAAAAATAAATAATAACGAACCTCTCGTTCGTACATACTATAAATGTAACATTTTCTTTATATATACTTTAAATATAAATCTTGAAGGTCTATTTATCATTCATTGGTAATATAGTGCCCTTCTTGCATCGGCTTTTCGTGTATTATGTATTTGATGATAATATAGAAGTCGCTTCTGACGCTTTCTAATATGTGTCAAAGAATCGCACAGTTAGGATCAATACGAATATCGGGTGAGTGCCTGCTACGTCGTTTTATTTAAATGAAAATATTAGAAGAAAAGATGTTGAATTTATTTATCTGTTTCGTATTCACCTTGGCAGAAGGTGAGTGTAACGTCCGAATATTAATATATGCTTTGATAATTAAAAATAATTAAAAGTCAATACCTCCAATATTTAGTTTGTATATAAATGCGTAAAATAATTATTATTTATTTTGTTTTCGATTGCAGTTTATGCCAATGGTGAATTTGTTGTACTTCACAGTCCAGATAGTGTATCTTTTCATGGAAACGAAGAGATCGAACAAAGTATATTGAAAGAAGTTTTAGCAGATTGCCTGGGTTTAATAGCTAAACAAGTACATTTTTATAGTTTAATCGTTATCACAATGTTATTTTATTTTATATATTTTAATGATTATTATTGCAGAGAGGAACCTGGGAAGGTATCTCTATTACCGATCCATTTTCGCTACCAGAAGCTATCGTTAGTATTGCGGTAAAAGGAGTTGATACATTAGACTTATCAAATGGAAAAAAGTTTCGGTTAAACGATGATGAAATTGAAGAATCAACGTGGCAAGCAATTAGCGGGCAACTTGCAGAAAGAGACAATGATAACGCATTAGTCAGAATTTATTTAGGAGATGGCCATGACGCTGTAGGTTATTAACCGTTTGAGTCCCAAACAGCTCGATCGCGCTGTTCAGATTTTATGTCTAGAAAACCCAGCACATTTCTGGAAATTCTAGACAACCGACGGTACATTACTGATTATCGAAGTAGCAGGCTCGCGCCGCTTGGTATTTCTGGACATGAAATAAAGCGAGCGCTATCTCCCTGCTTGGGTCTTTTCATACTCATTTAGAGAAAGGGTAGTCTCGCTGTTTGGGATTCTTCGACAGTGTTTTTTCAATACCCCCCCGAGACTCAAACAGTTTATTAAAACTTAAGTAATATTTTAGATATATTAACAATTACAGTAAGCTCAGATTAAATATTTTGATCGGACTAAATATTTTTTCTAAATATTTACGATGATATAGATTGGACAATCTGCACTTGGCGAGCTAAAACCACTCCCAATAGATGAATCATCTTTAAAAACACTGCGTATATCAAATGAGGAAGACAGAATATTTCTTGAAGAGATGCAATTACTTCAAGCAATTGCAAAGAAAGTACTTACAGTGATTAAACCAGATGACAAACCAGATATTTACTGGTTGGTAGTCTCAGGATTACGTCCTGTACTAGATTTACATGGGAAAAACTCAACGGCGGCTAAAGAAGCTCTTCTTCTCATGAATAATGCTTTTAATAATATTAGTGAGGCATTTATAAAGGTTTATGATAAAAAGGTATGTAGAATAATTTTGATTATGATATAAAATTTCTACTTTTTTCTTAATACAATTTAAGTTAAAAGTACTTTTTCCAATGTAGGTTGTAATCACAGCGTTCACAAATGATGCAAGCCTAGTACGCCATACTCGTTCAGTTTCTTCTGATTGGCAATGTAGAGAAGCACAGGTTAGTCTTTTCTCTTGTATAATATAATCTACCAGCTATGATAATGCGTTCATGTATGATCATGTATGAGAGGTACATACAAAACGTTTAAGAGTAAGATATTTTTAATAAATACTTAGAATAGCTATGATTACCGTTTATACATCTTTAAGGAACATAATGAAATAAAATTAGGACAAGCTACATTTAAATCCAGCTATATTTAATAGCATTCAAGCAATTTGGATAAGAGTTAAAAGCAATGAACTATAAGGGTTAACAAATTATTTCCGTTATACTTGAACAATGAATATATCTTTTATAGGATGATAGGCATAAAAACATGGTGGAATCCAGTAACACAGAGTTTAACAGTAATAACATTATTAAAAAGATATCATTAAATTGTTGCGTGAAATATTTTATCAAAAATGGAAAAATCTAATTACATATAGTCTTATGCATGTTTTCATTTAACATGTGATTGAATTATGCAATATAATCTTCACAACATTATAATTAGTGGAAGATACCAGACATTATCAAATGATTACTTTAAGCATTACACACAAATACAACACACATGCATATGTATGTGTGCGTTCATTCCTGACAACCATACCACCTACTCTTTTTCACCTTCAACTACAAACAAAAGATGATAAACAATTTATACATCACTTACAAAGGTATATATTTTTTCGATAATAGAATTCTTACCTTTTTATACTATTTCATCTGAAATAATTCATTGAAATTTCTGTTATGTTGTATCATTTTTGTAATATACAATGGAATGAAGTAACTTATCACAATTTATTACATTTTTATGTAAAGTCATTGTAAAAAAGCGGGGCATATACCAAAAAACATTATATCTATTATGCTTTTTTAACAGTTAACCCAAATTATTTTGATATATATTTTGTGCAAATGCAATGTTTACTCTATTATTAATTAGGATTAAAAAATTATTAAATATTCTTAAAACATTGAATATGTAACAATTAAGAAAGATCGTATACATTATTTTAAAATTATAGACATTTATCATACATTCTTACTCTCTCCCTTTCTCTTAGAGTTCATATTAAGACAATGTAGGTGGTACAGTTTGCTTAAATATATTCATTGATTAAATAATATTTGTCTTAAAAGTGAAGATTATAGATTTATCATATTACATTTTCAAATATATATAAATGTAAAGATTTTTTTTGTATATGAAAAAAGAGTACAATGAATAATAATTAGCATGAGTACAATTACTGCATATATAATAGATATAATCGAGGATATGAAGTTAATCAATCTATCTTGCATATTCACAGTAGTTGTCAATGCAAATTTATATCAGTACTGAGCAATATTTATACACAGTCAAAGAAACTTCAATAAAAATAGATACTCAAAATCAGATCAACCGCAGTAGCACACTTTTGGTTATGAATAGAATGGTTATTTTTATTAATAGCACAAATTGCATTAAAATTGACAACTACCTATATACAACTACTTTGATTTTCTTAAAATTAGATTGAATCACATGAATTTTACATTAGCAAAAAACATGTATTATAGCCAGCTGATCAAGAGGACAAAAGTAGAAATATAAACAAAGAAGAAAACATAAATATTAATATTCATAGTGCTAGCATAATTAATACTAATGTCAGAGCAGTACCATTGAATATAATGACGCCCATACTAATAGTGGAAATACTGAAAAGTCCTATCAAGAATTAACTAATACGGAAAATCAAATAAATGTTAAAACCAATAAAGTAAGACAGATATCATGTACACATTCATTCTACCATTTTGTGCCTGCAAACTTTAAAAAATTATTATTTTCAGTTAAAAATGTGACATAAGACATATATAAACATTTTCATTTGTTCATCTAATAAAAAAATACAACTTGTATTTAATCTTTTTAGTATAAAAATATTAATCTTTACAGCTTTGTTTTTTATTTATTAATTATTTATACGTGTTGCAAAAAATCTTTAAGTAGACCCATCCATTTATATATAAATTATAATTAGCCAATACCTTGTGTGTAAAAATTCTATTAAATTTATTACAGGAACTTGACATAAGCTTTGCTATTTTATTATGTGATTTATGCATGTAGTTCGCAAGATAGTCCATTATTTTCTTGAATGCATGATTTTATAGGGACAATATTGTACTAATCAAGGAACGAATTTAATTAAATATTATTACTACTATAAGTATAGTTATTAAACGAAGATGAGAATAATGCAGAATAAATTTAATAGATTATTGTTTTATTTTATTCTTTGTACAAAAAAATTGAATTTAACATAAATATGGCTATATATTAATTTAAGAAAAATATGTATGTTTCCATATTTAGTGATTTATTTATAATGTATTTTACACAGTCTAAAGAGAAAGTATTAAACATTGATTTTTGTTTGTTTCAGGATAAATGGAAGCATCGAAAATGTTCTATCATTCCAGAAGGGCTTATTATTAGTATCAGCTTCTTTAGCATAGTGCTCTTAATATGCTGTCTTATTGTTTATTGGGGTATGTATTACATAAATAAATAATAGTAACAATTATACATTAAAATAGATAATATAAATATGAATGTATACTATATATAAATACACACACACACAAATTTGTTGATTACAGTTGTATACACGGACTTGGATCCAGATTCCATTATATATAGAATGGTAGAGAGTCGTATAAGAAGATTTGAGAATGGAAGAAAACTGCGTCTATCAACCATCCCAACAGCGCTCATCATTATCTAGCGGGCAGTTTTTAGGTTTTTTATTACTTTCTATTATTATTCATTATTTATAATTAATTTCTTCATATAGATAAAATTGTAATTTATTATACAAATAAAATGGATATGCGACAACGATTCCTTTTTCTCTTATTTACTTTTCTTTCTCTTTCTTCTTAGTTTTTGATAAGAAAAATAAATAATAACGAACCTCTCGTTCGTACATACTATAAATGTAACATTTTCTTTATATATACTTTAAATATATAAATCTTGAAGGTCGATTTATCATTTATTGGTAATATAGTGCCCTTCTTCTATCGGCTTTTCGTATATTATGTATTTGATGATAATATAGAAGTCGCTTTTCTGACGCTTTCTATTATGTGTCAAAGAATCGCACAGTTAGGATCGATACGAATATCGGGTGAGTGCCTGCTACGTCGTTTTATTTAAATGAAAATATTAGAAGAAAAGATGTTGAATTTATTTATCCGTTTTGTATTCACCTTGGCAGGAGGTGATTGTAACGATCGAATATTAATATATTCTTTGATACAAATAATTAAAATTCAATACCTCCAATGTTTAGTGTGTATATAAATGCGTAAAATAATTATTATTTATTTTGTTTTCGATTGCAGTTTATGCCAATGGTGAATTTGTTGTACTTCACAGTCCAGATAGTGTATCTTTTCATGGAAACGAAGAGATCGAACAAAGTATATTGAAAGAAGTTTTAGCAGATTGCCTGGGTTTAATAGCTAAACAAGTACATTTTTATAGTTTAATCGTTATCACAATGTTATTTTATTTTATATATTTTAATGATTATTATTGCAGAGAGGAACCTGGGAAGGTATCTCTATTACCGATCCATTTTCGCTACCAGAAGCTATCGTTAGTATTGCGGTGAAAGGAGTTGATACATTAGACTTATCAAATGGAAAAAAGTTTCGGTTAAACGATGATGAAATTGAAGAATCAACGTGGCAAGCAATTAGCGGGCAACTTGCAGAAAGAGACAATGATAACGCATTAGTCAGAATTTATTTAGGAGATGGCCATGACGCTGTAGGTTATTAACCGTTTGAGTCCCAAACAGCTCGATCGCGCTGTTCAGATTTTATGTCTAGAAAACCCAGCACATTTCTGGAAATTCTAGACAACCGACGGTACATTACTGATTATCGAAGTAGCAGGCTCGCGCCGCTTGGTAGTTCTGGACATGAAATAAAGCGAGCGCTATCTCCCTGCTTGGGTCTTTTCATACTCATTTAGAGAAAGGGTAGTCTCGCTGTTTGGGATTCTTCGACAGTGTTTTTTCAATACCCCCCCGAGACTCAAACAGTTTATTAAAACTTAAGTAATATTTTAGATATATTAACAATTACAGTAAGCTCAGATTAAATATTTTGATCGGACTAAATATTTTTTCTAAATATTTACGATGATATAGATTGGACAATGTGCACTTGGCGAGCTAAAACCACTCCCAATAGATGCAAGCCTAGTACGCCATACTCGTTCCGTTTCTTCTGATTGGCTACGTAGAGAAGCACAGGTTAGTCTTTTCTCTTGTATAATATAATCTACCAGCTATGATAATGCGTTCATGTATGATCATGTATGAGAGGTACATACAAAACGTTTAAGAGTAAGATATTTTTAATAAATACTTAGAATAGCTATGATTACCGTTTATACATCTTTAAGGAACATAATGAAATAAAATTAGGACAAGCTACATTTAAATCCAGCTATATTTAATAGCATTCAAGCAATTTGGATAAGAGTTAAAAGCAATGAACTATAAGGGTTAACAAATTATTTCCGTTATACTTGAACAATGAATATATCTTTTATAGGATGATAGGCATAAAAACATGGTGGAATCCAGTAACACAGAGTTTAACAGTAATAACATTATTAAAAAGATATCATTAAATTGTTGCGTGAAATATTTTATCAAAAATGGAAAAATCTAATTACATATAGTCTTATGCATGTTTTCATTTAACATGTGATTGAATTATGCAATATAATCTTCACAACATTATAATTAGTGGAAGATACCAGACATTATCAAATGATTACTTTAAGCATTACACACAAATACAACACACATGCATATGTATGTGTGCGTTCATTCCTGACAACCATACCACCTACTCTTTTTCACCTTCAACTACAAACAAAAGATGATAAACAATTTATACATCACTTACAAAGGTATATATTTTTTCGATAATAGAATTCTTACCTTTTTATACTATTTCATCTGAAATAATTCATTGAAATTTCTGTTATGTTGTATCATTTTTGTAATATACAATGGAATGAAGTAACTTATCACAATTTATTACATTTTTATGTAAAGTCATTGTAAAAAAGCGGGGCATATACCAAAAAACATTATATCTATTATGCTTTTTTAACAGTTAACCCAAATTATTTTGATATATATTTTGTGCAAATGCAATGTTTACTCTATTATTAATTAGGATTAAAAAATTATTAAATATTCTTAAAACATTGAATATGTAACAATTAAGAAAGATCGTATACATTATTTTAAAATTATAGACATTTATCATACATTCTTACTCTCTCCCTTTCTCTTAGAGTTCATATTAAGACAATGTAGGTGGTACAGTTTGCTTAAATATATTCATTGATTAAATAATATTTGTCTTAAAAGTGAAGATTATAGATTTATCATATTACATTTTCAAATATATATAAATGTAAAGATTTTTTTTGTATATGAAAAAAGAGTACAATGAATAATAATTAGCATGAGTACAATTACTGCATATATAATAGATATAATCGAGGATATGAAGTTAATCAATCTATCTTGCATATTCACAGTAGTTGTCAATGCAAATTTATATCAGTACTGAGCAATATTTATACACAGTCAAAGAAACTTCAATAAAAATAGATACTCAAAATCAGATCAACCGCAGTAGCACACTTTTGGTTATGAATAGAATGGTTATTTTTATTAATAGCACAAATTGCATTAAAATTGACAACTACCTATATACAACTACTTTGATTTTCTTAAAATTAGATTGAATCACATGAATTTTACATTAGCAAAAAACATGTATTATAGCCAGCTGATCAAGAGGACAAAAGTAGAAATATAAACAAAGAAGAAAACATAAATATTAATATTCATAGTGCTAGCATAATTAATACTAATGTCAGAGCAGTACCATTGAATATAATGACGCCCATACTAATAGTGGAAATACTGAAAAGTCCTATCAAGAATTAACTAATACGGAAAATCAAATAAATGTTAAAACCAATAAAGTAAGACAGATATCATGTACACATTCATTCTACCATTTTGTGCCTGCAAACTTTAAAAAATTATTATTTTCAGTTAAAAATGTGACATAAGACATATATAAACATTTTCATTTGTTCATCTAATAAAAAAATACAACTTGTATTTAATCTTTTTAGTATAGAAATATTAATCTTTACACCTTTGTTTTTTATTTATTAATTATTTATACGTGTTGCAAAATATCTTTAAGTAGACCCATCCATTTATATATAAATTATAATTAGCCAATACCTTGTATGTAAAAATTCTATTAAATTTATTACAGGAACTTGACATAAGCTTTGCTATTTTATTATGTGATTTATGCATGTAGTTTGTAAGATAGTCCATTATTTTCTTGAATGCATGATTTTATAGGGACAATATTGTACTAATCAAGGAACGAATTTAATTAAATATTATTACTACCATAAGTATAGTTATTAAACAAAGATGAGAATAATGCAGAATAAATTTAATAGATTATTGTTTTATTTTATTCTTTGTACAAAAAAATTGAATTTAACATAAATATGGCTATATATTAATTTAAGAAAAATATGTATGTTTCCATATTTAGTGATTTATTTATAATGTATTTTACACAGTCTAAAGAGAAAGTATTAAACATTGATTTTTGTTTGTTTCAGGATAAATGGAAGCATCGAAAATGTTCTATCATTCCAGAAGGGCTTATTATTAGTATCAGCTTCTTTAGCATAGTGCTCTTAATATGCTGTCTTATTGTTTATTGGGGTATGTATTACATAAATAAATAATAGTAACAATTATACATTAAAATAGATAATATAAATATGAATGTATACTATATATAAATACACACACACACAAATTTGTTGATTACAGTTGTATACACGGACTTGGATCCAGATTCCATTATATATAGAATGGTAGAGAGTCGTATAAGAAGATTTGAGAATGGAAGAAAACTGCGTCTATCAACCATCCCAACAGCGCTCATCATTATCTAGCGGGCAGTTTTTAGGTTTTTTATTACTTTCTATTATTATTCATTATTTATAATTAATTTCTTCATATAGATAAAATTGTAATTTATTATACAAATAAAATGGATATGCGACAACGATTCCTTTTTCTCTTATTTACTTTTCTTTCTCTTTCTTCTTAGTTTTTGATAAGAAAAATAAATAATAACGAACCTCTCGTTCGTACATACTATAAATGTAACATTTTCTTTATATATACTTTAAATATATAAATCTTGAAGGTCTATTTATCATTCATTGGTAATATAGTGCCCTTCTTGTATTGGCTTTTCACGAGGTTGCGGAGCTTCAGGATTTTCAGCGGTATCCAGCATTGGTATTCCATTTTCTTTTTTATTTCCTTCTCAAGATATCGTAATTTTCATTCCATTTTATCGCAACGACGTACTTCATTAACGAACTTCCATTGGAATGCGTTAACATTTGGATTAAGCTATATTAAAATATAGATTAGAGAGAGAAAGTAACAAATTTTATCATAATTTATACATTTCCTTAAATGGAAACAAAGTACATTGGATTGTAACAAGTTCGTAAAAGATCTATATACGTTACAATTTGAAATACGTGTAACGCATCTACATACCGAAATAAAAAGATATTCGTAGAAATATAATTGAAAACTTACATCTCGAACTTGGACAAGGACAAGTTCGCCGAGTTCGGAGACACAAGCGTAGGCAGCCTCGCTTTGTAAACAGAGTTGACACAAGGTCATTTCTTCGCTTCGAAAAAGCGAACTCATCTTAGAAGATAGAGAATTTTACTATTAGTATCAAAATTTGTTTCAAAAACTTTTCTGATCGTAACGGAGAGAAGGACTCCGCGATACGAACTCAACGAGAGTAGAAGATAATGTCGTGAGTCAACGTAAAAAACCACAGAATATATATATTGGAAATCCAAGTTAGCAGCGATCAATATCGTGATAATCACGAGATTTTAACTAGTTTACACAACCATACATCGAGAGTCACCAGTCTATACGTGCCACACTAGCGACAAGTTCACACCCAATGATCGTACAGCGCTCATCATCGTCTAGCGGCAGTTTCTAGAATCACTTTCTTCTTAGTTTTAGATAAGAAAAATAAATAATAACGAACCTCTCGTTCGTACATACTATAAATGTAACATTTTCTTTATATATACTTTAAATATAAATCTTGAAGGTCTATTTATCATTCATTGGTAATATAGTGCCCTTCTTGCATCGGCTTTTCGTGTATTATGTATTTGATGATAATATAGAAGTCGCTTCTGACGCTTTCTAATATGTGTCAAAGAATCGCACAGTTAGGATCAATACGAATATCGGGTGAGTGCCTGCTACGTCGTTTTATTTAAATGAAAATATTAGAAGAAAAGATGTTGAATTTATTTATCTGTTTCGTATTCACCTTGGCAGAAGGTGAGTGTAACGTCCGAATATTAATATATGCTTTGATAATTAAAAATAATTAAAAGTCAATACCTCCAATATTTAGTTTGTATATAAATGCGTAAAATAATTATTATTTATTTTGTTTTCGATTGCAGTTTATGCCAATGGTGAATTTGTTGTACTTCACAGTCCAGATAGTGTATCTTTTCATGGAAACGAAGAGATCGAACAAAGTATATTGAAAGAAGTTTTAGCAGATTGCCTGGGTTTAATAGCTAAACAAGTACATTTTTATAGTTTAATCGTTATCACAATGTTATTTTATTTTATATATTTTAATGATTATTATTGCAGAGAGGAACCTGGGAAGGTATCTCTATTACCGATCCATTTTCGCTACCAGAAGCTATCGTTAGTATTGCGGTAAAAGGAGTTGATACATTAGACTTATCAAATGGAAAAAAGTTTCGGTTAAACGATGATGAAATTGAAGAATCAACGTGGCAAGCAATTAGCGGGCAACTTGCAGAAAGAGACAATGATAACGCATTAGTCAGAATTTATTTAGGAGATGGCCATGACGCTGTAGGTTATTAACCGTTTGAGTCCCAAACAGCTCGATCGCGCTGTTCAGATTTTATGTCTAGAAAACCCAGCACATTTCTGGAAATTCTAGACAACCGACGGTACATTACTGATTATCGAAGTAGCAGGCTCGCGCCGCTTGGTATTTCTGGACATGAAATAAAGCGAGCGCTATCTCCCTGCTTGGGTCTTTTCATACTCATTTAGAGAAAGGGTAGTCTCGCTGTTTGGGATTCTTCGACAGTGTTTTTTCAATACCCCCCCGAGACTCAAACAGTTTATTAAAACTTAAGTAATATTTTAGATATATTAACAATTACAGTAAGCTCAGATTAAATATTTTGATCGGACTAAATATTTTTTCTAAATATTTACGATGATATAGATTGGACAATCTGCACTTGGCGAGCTAAAACCACTCCCAATAGATGAATCATCTTTAAAAACACTGCGTATATCAAATGAGGAAGACAGAATATTTCTTGAAGAGATGCAATTACTTCAAGCAATTGCAAAGAAAGTACTTACAGTGATTAAACCAGATGACAAACCAGATATTTACTGGTTGGTAGTCTCAGGATTACGTCCTGTACTAGATTTACATGGGAAAAACTCAACGGCGGCTAAAGAAGCTCTTCTTCTCATGAATAATGCTTTTAATAATATTAGTGAGGCATTTATAAAGGTTTATGATAAAAAGGTATGTAGAATAATTTTGATTATGATATAAAATTTCTACTTTTTTCTTAATACAATTTAAGTTAAAAGTACTTTTTCCAATGTAGGTTGTAATCACAGCGTTCACAAATGATGCAAGCCTAGTACGCCATACTCGTTCAGTTTCTTCTGATTGGCAATGTAGAGAAGCACAGGTTAGTCTTTTCTCTTGTATAATATAATCTACCAGCTATGATAATGCGTTCATGTATGATCATGTATGAGAGGTACATACAAAACGTTTAAGAGTAAGATATTTTTAATAAATACTTAGAATAGCTATGATTACCGTTTATACATCTTTAAGGAACATAATGAAATAAAATTAGGACAAGCTACATTTAAATCCAGCTATATTTAATAGCATTCAAGCAATTTGGATAAGAGTTAAAAGCAATGAACTATAAGGGTTAACAAATTATTTCCGTTATACTTGAACAATGAATATATCTTTTATAGGATGATAGGCATAAAAACATGGTGGAATCCAGTAACACAGAGTTTAACAGTAATAACATTATTAAAAAGATATCATTAAATTGTTGCGTGAAATATTTTATCAAAAATGGAAAAATCTAATTACATATAGTCTTATGCATGTTTTCATTTAACATGTGATTGAATTATGCAATATAATCTTCACAACATTATAATTAGTGGAAGATACCAGACATTATCAAATGATTACTTTAAGCATTACACACAAATACAACACACATGCATATGTATGTGTGCGTTCATTCCTGACAACCATACCACCTACTCTTTTTCACCTTCAACTACAAACAAAAGATGATAAACAATTTATACATCACTTACAAAGGTATATATTTTTTCGATAATAGAATTCTTACCTTTTTATACTATTTCATCTGAAATAATTCATTGAAATTTCTGTTATGTTGTATCATTTTTGTAATATACAATGGAATGAAGTAACTTATCACAATTTATTACATTTTTATGTAAAGTCATTGTAAAAAAGCGGGGCATATACCAAAAAACATTATATCTATTATGCTTTTTTAACAGTTAACCCAAATTATTTTGATATATATTTTGTGCAAATGCAATGTTTACTCTATTATTAATTAGGATTAAAAAATTATTAAATATTCTTAAAACATTGAATATGTAACAATTAAGAAAGATCGTATACATTATTTTAAAATTATAGACATTTATCATACATTCTTACTCTCTCCCTTTCTCTTAGAGTTCATATTAAGACAATGTAGGTGGTACAGTTTGCTTAAATATATTCATTGATTAAATAATATTTGTCTTAAAAGTGAAGATTATAGATTTATCATATTACATTTTCAAATATATATAAATGTAAAGATTTTTTTTGTATATGAAAAAAGAGTACAATGAATAATAATTAGCATGAGTACAATTACTGCATATATAATAGATATAATCGAGGATATGAAGTTAATCAATCTATCTTGCATATTCACAGTAGTTGTCAATGCAAATTTATATCAGTACTGAGCAATATTTATACACAGTCAAAGAAACTTCAATAAAAATAGATACTCAAAATCAGATCAACCGCAGTAGCACACTTTTGGTTATGAATAGAATGGTTATTTTTATTAATAGCACAAATTGCATTAAAATTGACAACTACCTATATACAACTACTTTGATTTTCTTAAAATTAGATTGAATCACATGAATTTTACATTAGCAAAAAACATGTATTATAGCCAGCTGATCAAGAGGACAAAAGTAGAAATATAAACAAAGAAGAAAACATAAATATTAATATTCATAGTGCTAGCATAATTAATACTAATGTCAGAGCAGTACCATTGAATATAATGACGCCCATACTAATAGTGGAAATACTGAAAAGTCCTATCAAGAATTAACTAATACGGAAAATCAAATAAATGTTAAAACCAATAAAGTAAGACAGATATCATGTACACATTCATTCTACCATTTTGTGCCTGCAAACTTTAAAAAATTATTATTTTCAGTTAAAAATGTGACATAAGACATATATAAACATTTTCATTTGTTCATCTAATAAAAAAATACAACTTGTATTTAATCTTTTTAGTATAAAAATATTAATCTTTACAGCTTTGTTTTTTATTTATTAATTATTTATACGTGTTGCAAAAAATCTTTAAGTAGACCCATCCATTTATATATAAATTATAATTAGCCAATACCTTGTGTGTAAAAATTCTATTAAATTTATTACAGGAACTTGACATAAGCTTTGCTATTTTATTATGTGATTTATGCATGTAGTTCGCAAGATAGTCCATTATTTTCTTGAATGCATGATTTTATAGGGACAATATTGTACTAATCAAGGAACGAATTTAATTAAATATTATTACTACTATAAGTATAGTTATTAAACGAAGATGAGAATAATGCAGAATAAATTTAATAGATTATTGTTTTATTTTATTCTTTGTACAAAAAAATTGAATTTAACATAAATATGGCTATATATTAATTTAAGAAAAATATGTATGTTTCCATATTTAGTGATTTATTTATAATGTATTTTACACAGTCTAAAGAGAAAGTATTAAACATTGATTTTTGTTTGTTTCAGGATAAATGGAAGCATCGAAAATGTTCTATCATTCCAGAAGGGCTTATTATTAGTATCAGCTTCTTTAGCATAGTGCTCTTAATATGCTGTCTTATTGTTTATTGGGGTATGTATTACATAAATAAATAATAGTAACAATTATACATTAAAATAGATAATATAAATATGAATGTATACTATATATAAATACACACACACACAAATTTGTTGATTACAGTTGTATACACGGACTTGGATCCAGATTCCATTATATATAGAATGGTAGAGAGTCGTATAAGAAGATTTGAGAATGGAAGAAAACTGCGTCTATCAACCATCCCAACAGCGCTCATCATTATCTAGCGGGCAGTTTTTAGGTTTTTTATTACTTTCTATTATTATTCATTATTTATAATTAATTTCTTCATATAGATAAAATTGTAATTTATTATACAAATAAAATGGATATGCGACAACGATTCCTTTTTCTCTTATTTACTTTTCTTTCTCTTTCTTCTTAGTTTTTGATAAGAAAAATAAATAATAACGAACCTCTCGTTCGTACATACTATAAATGTAACATTTTCTTTATATATACTTTAAATATATAAATCTTGAAGGTCGATTTATCATTTATTGGTAATATAGTGCCCTTCTTCTATCGGCTTTTCGTATATTATGTATTTGATGATAATATAGAAGTCGCTTTTCTGACGCTTTCTATTATGTGTCAAAGAATCGCACAGTTAGGATCGATACGAATATCGGGTGAGTGCCTGCTACGTCGTTTTATTTAAATGAAAATATTAGAAGAAAAGATGTTGAATTTATTTATCCGTTTTGTATTCACCTTGGCAGGAGGTGATTGTAACGATCGAATATTAATATATTCTTTGATACAAATAATTAAAATTCAATACCTCCAATGTTTAGTGTGTATATAAATGCGTAAAATAATTATTATTTATTTTGTTTTCGATTGCAGTTTATGCCAATGGTGAATTTGTTGTACTTCACAGTCCAGATAGTGTATCTTTTCATGGAAACGAAGAGATCGAACAAAGTATATTGAAAGAAGTTTTAGCAGATTGCCTGGGTTTAATAGCTAAACAAGTACATTTTTATAGTTTAATCGTTATCACAATGTTATTTTATTTTATATATTTTAATGATTATTATTGCAGAGAGGAACCTGGGAAGGTATCTCTATTACCGATCCATTTTCGCTACCAGAAGCTATCGTTAGTATTGCGGTGAAAGGAGTTGATACATTAGACTTATCAAATGGAAAAAAGTTTCGGTTAAACGATGATGAAATTGAAGAATCAACGTGGCAAGCAATTAGCGGGCAACTTGCAGAAAGAGACAATGATAACGCATTAGTCAGAATTTATTTAGGAGATGGCCATGACGCTGTAGGTTATTAACCGTTTGAGTCCCAAACAGCTCGATCGCGCTGTTCAGATTTTATGTCTAGAAAACCCAGCACATTTCTGGAAATTCTAGACAACCGACGGTACATTACTGATTATCGAAGTAGCAGGCTCGCGCCGCTTGGTAGTTCTGGACATGAAATAAAGTGAGCGCTATCTCCCTGCTTGGGTCTTTTCATACTCATTTAGAGAAAGGGTAGTCTCGCTGTTTGGGATTCTTCGACAGTGTTTTTTCAATACCCCCCCGAGACTCAAACAGTTTATTAAAACTTAAGTAATATTTTAGATATATTAACAATTACAGTAAGCTCAGATTAAATATTTTGATCGGACTAAATATTTTTTCTAAATATTTACGATGATATAGATTGGACAATGTGCACTTGGCGAGCTAAAACCACTCCCAATAGATGCAAGCCTAGTACGCCATACTCGTTCCGTTTCTTCTGATTGGCTACGTAGAGAAGCACAGGTTAGTCTTTTCTCTTGTATAATATAATCTACCAGCTATGATAATGCGTTCATGTATGATCATGTATGAGAGGTACATACAAAACGTTTAAGAGTAAGATATTTTTAATAAATACTTAGAATAGCTATGATTACCGTTTATACATCTTTAAGGAACATAATGAAATAAAATTAGGACAAGCTACATTTAAATCCAGCTATATTTAATAGCATTCAAGCAATTTGGATAAGAGTTAAAAGCAATGAACTATAAGGGTTAACAAATTATTTCCGTTATACTTGAACAATGAATATATCTTTTATAGGATGATAGGCATAAAAACATGGTGGAATCCAGTAACACAGAGTTTAACAGTAATAACATTATTAAAAAGATATCATTAAATTGTTGCGTGAAATATTTTATCAAAAATGGAAAAATCTAATTACATATAGTCTTATGCATGTTTTCATTTAACATGTGATTGAATTATGCAATATAATCTTCACAACATTATAATTAGTGGAAGATACCAGACATTATCAAATGATTACTTTAAGCATTACACACAAATACAACACACATGCATATGTATGTGTGCGTTCATTCCTGACAACCATACCACCTACTCTTTTTCACCTTCAACTACAAACAAAAGATGATAAACAATTTATACATCACTTACAAAGGTATATATTTTTTCGATAATAGAATTCTTACCTTTTTATACTATTTCATCTGAAATAATTCATTGAAATTTCTGTTATGTTGTATCATTTTTGTAATATACAATGGAATGAAGTAACTTATCACAATTTATTACATTTTTATGTAAAGTCATTGTAAAAAAGCGGGGCATATACCAAAAAACATTATATCTATTATACTTTTTTAACAGTTAACCCAAATTATTTTGATATATATTTTGTGCAAATGCAATGTTTACTCTATTATTAATTCGGATTAAAAAATTATTAAATATTCTTAAAACATTGAATATGTAACAATTAAGAAAGATCGTATACATTATTTTAAAATTATAGACATTTATCATACATTCTTACTCTCTCCCTTTCTCTTAGAGTTCATATTAAGACAATGTAGGTGGTACAGTTTGCTTAAATATATTCATTGATTAAATAATATTTGTCTTAAAAAGTGAAGATTATAGATTTATCATATTACATTTTCAAATATATATAAATGTAAAGATTTTTTTTGTATATGAAAAAAGAGTACAATGAATAATAATTAGCATGAGTACAATTACTGCATATATAATAGATATAATCGAGGATATGAAGTTAATCAATCTATCTTGCATATTCACAGTAGTTGTCAATGCAAATTTATATCAGTACTGAGCAATATTTATACACAGTCAAAGAAACTTCAATAAAAATAGATACTCAAAATCAGATCAACCGCAGTAGCACACTTTTGGTTATGAATAGAATGGTTATTTTTATTAATAGCACAAATTGCATTAAAATTGACAACTACCTATATACAACTACTTTGATTTTCTTAAAATTAGATTGAATCACATGAATTTTACATTAGCAAAAAACATGTATTATAGCCAGCTGATCAAGAGGACAAAAGTAGAAATATAAACAAAGAAGAAAACATAAATATTAATATTCATAGTGCTAGCATAATTAATACTAATGTCAGAGCAGTACCATTGAATATAATGACGCCCATACTAATAGTGGAAATACTGAAAAGTCCTATCAAGAATTAACTAATACGGAAAATCAAATAAATGTTAAAACCAATAAAGTAAGACAGATATCATGTACACATTCATTCTACCATTTTGTGCCTGCAAACTTTAAAAAATTATTATTTTCAGTTAAAAATGTGACATAAGACATATATAAACATTTTCATTTGTTCATCTAATAAAAAAATACAACTTGTATTTAATCTTTTTAGTATAAAGATATTAATCTTTACAGCTTTGTTTTTTATTTATTAATTATTTATACGTGTTGCAAAATATCTTTAAGTAGACCCATCCATTTATATATAAATTATAATTAGCCAATACCTTGTATGTAAAAATTCTATTAAATTTATTACAGGAACTTGACATAAGCTTTGCTATTTTATTATGTGATTTATGCATGTAGTTTGTAAGATAGTCCATTATTTTCTTGAATGCATGATTTTATAGGGACAATATTGTACTAATCAAGGAACGAATTTAATTAAATATTATTACTACTATAAGTATAGTTATTAAACAAAGATGAGAATAATGCAGAATAAATTTAATAGATTATTGTTTTATTTTATTCTTTGTACAAAAAAATTGAATTTAACATAAATATGGCTATATATTAATTTAAGAAAAATATGTATGTTTCCATATTTAGTGATTTATTTATAATGTATTTTACACAGTCTAAAGAGAAAGTATTAAACATTGATTTTTGTTTGTTTCAGGATAAATGGAAGCATCGAAAATGTTCTATCATTCCAGAAGGGCTTATTATTAGTATCAGCTTCTTTAGCATAGTGCTCTTAATATGCTGTCTTATTGTTTATTGGGGTATGTATTACATAAATAAATAATAGTAACAATTATACATTAAAATAGATAATATAAATATGAATGTATACTATATATAAATACACACACACACAAATTTGTTGATTACAGTTGTATACACGGACTTGGATCCAGATTCCATTATATATAGAATGGTAGAGAGTCGTATAAGAAGATTTGAAAATGGAAGAAAACTACGTCTATCAACCATCCCAACAGCGCTCATCATTATCTAGCGGGCAGTTTTTAGGTTTTTTATTACTTTCTATTATTATTCATTATTTATAATTAATTTCTTCATATAGATAAAATTGTAATTTACTAGACAAATAAAATGGATATGCGACAACGATTTCTTTTTCTCTTATTTACTTTTCTTTCTCTTTCTTCTTAGTTTTAGATAAGAAAAATAAATAATAACGAACCTCTCGTTCGTACATACTATAAATGTAACATTTTCTTTATATATACTTTAAATATAAATCTTGAAGGTCTATTTATCATTCATTGGTAATATAGTGCCCTTCTTGTATTGGCTTTTCACGAGGTTGCGGAGCTTCAGGATTTTCAGCGGTATCCAGCATTGGTATTCCATTTTCTTTTTTATTTCCTTCTCAAGATATCGTAATTTTCATTCCATTTTATCGCAACGACGTACTTCATTAACGAACTTCCATTGGAATGCGTTAACATTTGGATTAAGCTATATTAAAATATAGATTAGAGAGAGAAAGTAACAAATTTTATCATAATTTATACATTTCCTTAAATGGAAACAAAGTACATTGGATTGTAACAAGTTCGTAAAAGATCTATATACGTTACAATTTGAAATACGTGTAACGCATCTACATACCGAAATAAAAAGATATTCGTAGAAATATAATTGAAAACTTACATCTCGAACTTGGACAAGGACAAGTTCGCCGAGTTCGGAGACACAAGCGTAGGCAGCCTCGCTTTGTAAACAGAGTTGACACAAGGTCATTTCTTCGCTTCGAAAAAGCGAACTCATCTTAGAAGATAGAGAATTTTACTATTAGTATCAAAATTTGTTTCAAAAACTTTTCTGATCGTAACGGAGAGAAGGACTCCGCGATACGAACTCAACGAGAGTAGAAGATAATGTCGTGAGTCAACGTAAAAAACCACAGAATATATATATTGGAAATCCAAGTTAGCAGCGATCAATATCGTGATAATCACGAGATTTTAACTAGTTTACACAACCATACATCGAGAGTCACCAGTCTATACGTGCCACACTAGCGACAAGTTCACACCCAATGATCGTACAGCGCTCATCATCGTCTAGCGGCAGTTTCTAGAATCACTTTCTTCTTAGTTTTAGATAAGAAAAATAAATAATAACGAACCTCTCGTTCGTACATACTATAAATGTAACATTTTCTTTATATATACTTTAAATATAAATCTTGAAGGTCTATTTATCATTCATTGGTAATATAGTGCCCTTCTTGCATCGGCTTTTCGTGTATTATGTATTTGATGATAATATAGAAGTCGCTTCTGACGCTTTCTAATATGTGTCAAAGAATCGCACAGTTAGGATCAATACGAATATCGGGTGAGTGCCTGCTACGTCGTTTTATTTAAATGAAAATATTAGAAGAAAAGATGTTGAATTTATTTATCTGTTTCGTATTCACCTTGGCAGAAGGTGAGTGTAACGTCCGAATATTAATATATGCTTTGATAATTAAAAATAATTAAAAGTCAATACCTCCAATATTTAGTTTGTATATAAATGCGTAAAATAATTATTATTTATTTTGTTTTCGATTGCAGTTTATGCCAATGGTGAATTTGTTGTACTTCACAGTCCAGATAGTGTATCTTTTCATGTAAACGAAGAGATCGAACAAAGTATATTGAAAGAAGTTTTAGCAGATTGCCTGGGTTTAATTGCTAAACAAGTACATTTTTATAGTTTAATCGTTATCACAATGTTATTTTATTTTATATATTTTAATGATTATTATTGTAGAGAGGAACCTGGGAAGGTATCTCTATTACCGATCCATTTTCGCTACCAGAAGCTATCGTTAGTATTGCGGTAAAAGGAGTTGATACATTAGACTTATCAAATGGAAAAAAGTTTCGGTTAAACGATGATGAAATTGAAGAATCAACGTGGCAAGCAATTAGCGGGCAACTTGCAGAAAGAGACAATGATAACGCATTAGTCAGAATTTATTTAGGAGATGGCCATGACGCTGTAGGTTATTAACCGTTTGAGTCCCAAACAGCTCGATCGCGCTGTTCAGATTTTATGTCTAGAAAACCCAGCACATTTCTGGAAATTCTAGACAACCGACGGTACATTACTGATTATCGAAGTAGCAGGCTCGCGCCGCTTGGTATTTCTGGACATGAAATAAAGCGAGCGCTATCTCCCTGCTTGGGTCTTTTCATACTCATTTAGAGAAAGGGTAGTCTCGCTGTTTGGGATTCTTCGACAGTGTTTTTTCAATACCCCCCCGAGACTCAAACAGTTTATTAAAACTTAAGTAATATTTTAGATATATTAACAATTACAGTAAGCTCAGATTAAATATTTTGATCGGACTAAATATTTTTTCTAAATATTTACGATGATATAGATTGGACAATCTGCACTTGGCGAGCTAAAACCACTCCCAATAGATGAATCATCTTTAAAAACACTGCGTATATCAAATGAGGAAGACAGAATATTTCTTGAAGAGATGCAATTACTTCAAGCAATTGCAAAGAAAGTACTTACAGTGATTAAACCAGATGACAAACCAGATATTTACTGGTTGGTAGTCTCAGGATTACGTCCTGTACTAGATTTACATGGGAAAAACTCAACGGCGGCTAAAGAAGCTCTTCTTCTCATGAATAATGCTTTTAATAATATTAGTGAGGCATTTATAAAGGTTTATGATAAAAAGGTATGTAGAATAATTTTGATTATGATATAAAATTTCTACTTTTTTCTTAATACAATTTAAGTTAAAAGTACTTTTTCCAATGTAGGTTGTAATCACAGCGTTCACAAATGATGCAAGCCTAGTACGCCATACTCGTTCAGTTTCTTCTGATTGGCAATGTAGAGAAGCACAGGTTAGTCTTTTCTCTTGTATAATATAATCTACCAGCTATGATAATGCGTTCATGTATGATCATGTATGAGAGGTACATACAAAACGTTTAAGAGTAAGATATTTTTAATAAATACTTAGAATAGCTATGATTACCGTTTATACATCTTTAAGGAACATAATGAAATAAAATTAGGACAAGCTACATTTAAATCCAGCTATATTTAATAGCATTCAAGCAATTTGGATAAGAGTTAAAAGCAATGAACTATAAGGGTTAACAAATTATTTCCGTTATACTTGAACAATGAATATATCTTTTATAGGATGATAGGCATAAAAACATGGTGGAATCCAGTAACACAGAGTTTAACAGTAATAACATTATTAAAAAGATATCATTAAATTGTTGCGTGAAATATTTTATCAAAAATGGAAAAATCTAATTACATATAGTCTTATGCATGTTTTCATTTAACATGTGATTGAATTATGCAATATAATCTTCACAACATTATAATTAGTGGAAGATACCAGACATTATCAAATGATTACTTTAAGCATTACACACAAATACAACACACATGCATATGTATGTGTGCGTTCATTCCTGACAACCATACCACCTACTCTTTTTCACCTTCAACTACAAACAAAAGATGATAAACAATTTATACATCACTTACAAAGGTATATATTTTTTCGATAATAGAATTCTTACCTTTTTATACTATTTCATCTGAAATAATTCATTGAAATTTCTGTTATGTTGTATCATTTTTGTAATATACAATGGAATGAAGTAACTTATCACAATTTATTACATTTTTATGTAAAGTCATTGTAAAAAAGCGGGGCATATACCAAAAAACATTATATCTATTATACTTTTTTAACAGTTAACCCAAATTATTTTGATATATATTTTGTGCAAATGCAATGTTTACTCTATTATTAATTCGGATTAAAAAATTATTAAATATTCTTAAAACATTGAATATGTAACAATTAAGAAAGATCGTATACATTATTTTAAAATTATAGACATTTATCATACATTCTTACTCTCTCCCTTTCTCTTAGAGTTCATATTAAGACAATGTAGGTGGTACAGTTTGCTTAAATATATTCATTGATTAAATAATATTTGTCTTAAAAAGTGAAGATTATAGATTTATCATATTACATTTTCAAATATATATAAATGTAAAGATTTTTTTTGTATATGAAAAAAGAGTACAATGAATAATAATTAGCATGAGTACAATTACTGCATATATAATAGATATAATCGAGGATATGAAGTTAATCAATCTATCTTGCATATTCACAGTAGTTGTCAATGCAAATTTATATCAGTACTGAGCAATATTTATACACAGTCAAAGAAACTTCAATAAAAATAGATACTCAAAATCAGATCAACCGCAGTAGCACACTTTTGGTTATGAATAGAATGGTTATTTTTATTAATAGCACAAATTGCATTAAAATTGACAACTACCTATATACAACTACTTTGATTTTCTTAAAATTAGATTGAATCACATGAATTTTACATTAGCAAAAAACATGTATTATAGCCAGCTGATCAAGAGGACAAAAGTAGAAATATAAACAAAGAAGAAAACATAAATATTAATATTCATAGTGCTAGCATAATTAATACTAATGTCAGAGCAGTACCATTGAATATAATGACGCCCATACTAATAGTGGAAATACTGAAAAGTCCTATCAAGAATTAACTAATACGGAAAATCAAATAAATGTTAAAACCAATAAAGTAAGACAGATATCATGTACACATTCATTCTACCATTTTGTGCCTGCAAACTTTAAAAAATTATTATTTTCAGTTAAAAATGTGACATAAGACATATATAAACATTTTCATTTGTTCATCTAATAAAAAAATACAACTTGTATTTAATCTTTTTAGTATAAAAATATTAATCTTTACAGCTTTGTTTTTTATTTATTAATTATTTATACGTGTTGCAAAAAATCTTTAAGTAGACCCATCCATTTATATATAAATTATAATTAGCCAATACCTTGTGTGTAAAAATTCTATTAAATTTATTACAGGAACTTGACATAAGCTTTGCTATTTTATTATGTGATTTATGCATGTAGTTCGCAAGATAGTCCATTATTTTCTTGAATGCATGATTTTATAGGGACAATATTGTACTAATCAAGGAACGAATTTAATTAAATATTATTACTACTATAAGTATAGTTATTAAACGAAGATGAGAATAATGCAGAATAAATTTAATAGATTATTGTTTTATTTTATTCTTTGTACAAAAAAATTGAATTTAACATAAATATGGCTATATATTAATTTAAGAAAAATATGTATGTTTCCATATTTAGTGATTTATTTATAATGTATTTTACACAGTCTAAAGAGAAAGTATTAAACATTGATTTTTGTTTGTTTCAGGATAAATGGAAGCATCGAAAATGTTCTATCATTCCAGAAGGGCTTATTATTAGTATCAGCTTCTTTAGCATAGTGCTCTTAATATGCTGTCTTATTGTTTATTGGGGTATGTATTACATAAATAAATAATAGTAACAATTATACATTAAAATAGATAATATAAATATGAATGTATACTATATATAAATACACACACACACAAATTTGTTGATTACAGTTGTATACACGGACTTGGATCCAGATTCCATTATATATAGAATGGTAGAGAGTCGTATAAGAAGATTTGAAAATGGAAGAAAACTACGTCTATCAACCATCCCAACAGCGCTCATCATTATCTAGCGGGCAGTTTTTAGGTTTTTTATTACTTTCTATTATTATTCATTATTTATAATTAATTTCTTCATATAGATAAAATTGTAATTTATTATACAAATAAAATGGATATGCGACAACGATTCCTTTTTCTCTTATTTACTTTTCTTTCTCTTTCTTCTTAGTTTTTGATAAGAAAAATAAATAATAACGAACCTCTCGTTCGTACATACTATAAATGTAACATTTTCTTTATATATACTTTAAATATATAAATCTTGAAGGTCGATTTATCATTTATTGGTAATATAGTGCCCTTCTTCTATCGGCTTTTCGTATATTATGTATTTGATGATAATATACAAGTCGCTTTTCTGACGCTTTCTATTATGTGTCAAAGAATCGCACAGTTAGGATCGATACGAATATCGGGTGAGTGCCTGCTACGTCGTTTTATTTAAATGAAAATATTAGAAGAAAAGATGTTGAATTTATTTATCCGTTTTGTATTCACCTTGGCAGGAGGTGATTGTAACGATCGAATATTAATATATTCTTTGATACAAATAATTAAAATTCAATACCTCCAATGTTTAGTGTGTATATAAATGCGTAAAATAATTATTATTTATTTTGTTTTCGATTGCAGTTTATGCCAATGGTGAATTTGTTGTACTTCACAGTCCAGATAGTGTATCTTTTCATGGAAACGAAGAGATCGAACAAAGTATATTGAAAGAAGTTTTAGCAGATTGCCTGGGTTTAATAGCTAAACAAGTACATTTTTATAGTTTAATCGTTATCACAATGTTATTTTATTTTATATATTTTAATGATTATTATTGCAGAGAGGAACCTGGGAAGGTATCTCTATTACCGATCCATTTTCGCTACCAGAAGCTATCGTTAGTATTGCGGTGAAAGGAGTTGATACATTAGACTTATCAAATGGAAAAAAGTTTCGGTTAAACGATGATGAAATTGAAGAATCAACGTGGCAAGCAATTAGCGGGCAACTTGCAGAAAGAGACAATGATAACGCATTAGTCAGAATTTATTTAGGAGATGGCCATGACGCTGTAGGTTATTAACCGTTTGAGTCCCAAACAGCTCGATCGCGCTGTTCAGATTTTATGTCTAGAAAACCCAGCACATTTCTGGAAATTCTAGACAACCGACGGTACATTACTGATTATCGAAGTAGCAGGCTCGCGCCGCTTGGTAGTTCTGGACATGAAATAAAGTGAGCGCTATCTCCCTGCTTGGGTCTTTTCATACTCATTTAGAGAAAGGGTAGTCTCGCTGTTTGGGATTCTTCGACAGTGTTTTTTCAATACCCCCCCGAGACTCAAACAGTTTATTAAAACTTAAGTAATATTTTAGATATATTAACAATTACAGTAAGCTCAGATTAAATATTTTGATCGGACTAAATATTTTTTCTAAATATTTACGATGATATAGATTGGACAATGTGCACTTGGCGAGCTAAAACCACTCCCAATAGATGCAAGCCTAGTACGCCATACTCGTTCCGTTTCTTCTGATTGGCTACGTAGAGAAGCACAGGTTAGTCTTTTCTCTTGTATAATATAATCTACCAGCTATGATAATGCGTTCATGTATGATCATGTATGAGAGGTACATACAAAACGTTTAAGAGTAAGATATTTTTAATAAATACTTAGAATAGCTATGATTACCGTTTATACATCTTTAAGGAACATAATGAAATAAAATTAGGACAAGCTACATTTAAATCCAGCTATATTTAATAGCATTCAAGCAATTTGGATAAGAGTTAAAAGCAATGAACTATAAGGGTTAACAAATTATTTCCGTTATACTTGAACAATGAATATATCTTTTATAGGATGATAGGCATAAAAACATGGTGGAATCCAGTAACACAGAGTTTAACAGTAATAACATTATTAAAAAGATATCATTAAATTGTTGCGTGAAATATTTTATCAAAAATGGAAAAATCTAATTACATATAGTCTTATGCATGTTTTCATTTAACATGTGATTGAATTATGCAATATAATCTTCACAACATTATAATTAGTGGAAGATACCAGACATTATCAAATGATTACTTTAAGCATTACACACAAATACAACACACATGCATATGTATGTGTGCGTTCATTCCTGACAACCATACCACCTACTCTTTTTCACCTTCAACTACAAACAAAAGATGATAAACAATTTATACATCACTTACAAAGGTATATATTTTTTCGATAATAGAATTCTTACCTTTTTATACTATTTCATCTGAAATAATTCATTGAAATTTCTGTTATGTTGTATCATTTTTGTAATATACAATGGAATGAAGTAACTTATCACAATTTATTACATTTTTATGTAAAGTCATTGTAAAAAAGCGGGGCATATACCAAAAAACATTATATCTATTATACTTTTTTAACAGTTAACCCAAATTATTTTGATATATATTTTGTGCAAATGCAATGTTTACTCTATTATTAATTCGGATTAAAAAATTATTAAATATTCTTAAAACATTGAATATGTAACAATTAAGAAAGATCGTATACATTATTTTAAAATTATAGACATTTATCATACATTCTTACTCTCTCCCTTTCTCTTAGAGTTCATATTAAGACAATGTAGGTGGTACAGTTTGCTTAAATATATTCATTGATTAAATAATATTTGTCTTAAAAAGTGAAGATTATAGATTTATCATATTACATTTTCAAATATATATAAATGTAAAGATTTTTTTTGTATATGAAAAAAGAGTACAATGAATAATAATTAGCATGAGTACAATTACTGCATATATAATAGATATAATCGAGGATATGAAGTTAATCAATCTATCTTGCATATTCACAGTAGTTGTCAATGCAAATTTATATCAGTACTGAGCAATATTTATACACAGTCAAAGAAACTTCAATAAAAATAGATACTCAAAATCAGATCAACCGCAGTAGCACACTTTTGGTTATGAATAGAATGGTTATTTTTATTAATAGCACAAATTGCATTAAAATTGACAACTACCTATATACAACTACTTTGATTTTCTTAAAATTAGATTGAATCACATGAATTTTACATTAGCAAAAAACATGTATTATAGCCAGCTGATCAAGAGGACAAAAGTAGAAATATAAACAAAGAAGAAAACATAAATATTAATATTCATAGTGCTAGCATAATTAATACTAATGTCAGAGCAGTACCATTGAATATAATGACGCCCATACTAATAGTGGAAATACTGAAAAGTCCTATCAAGAATTAACTAATACGGAAAATCAAATAAATGTTAAAACCAATAAAGTAAGACAGATATCATGTACACATTCATTCTACCATTTTGTGCCTGCAAACTTTAAAAAATTATTATTTTCAGTTAAAAATGTGACATAAGACATATATAAACATTTTCATTTGTTCATCTAATAAAAAAATACAACTTGTATTTAATCTTTTTAGTATAAAGATATTAATCTTTACAGCTTTGTTTTTTATTTATTAATTATTTATACGTGTTGCAAAATATCTTTAAGTAGACCCATCCATTTATATATAAATTATAATTAGCCAATACCTTGTATGTAAAAATTCTATTAAATTTATTACAGGAACTTGACATAAGCTTTGCTATTTTATTATGTGATTTATGCATGTAGTTTGTAAGATAGTCCATTATTTTCTTGAATGCATGATTTTATAGGGACAATATTGTACTAATCAAGGAACGAATTTAATTAAATATTATTACTACTATAAGTATAGTTATTAAACAAAGATGAGAATAATGCAGAATAAATTTAATAGATTATTGTTTTATTTTATTCTTTGTACAAAAAAATTGAATTTAACATAAATATGGCTATATATTAATTTAAGAAAAATATGTATGTTTCCATATTTAGTGATTTATTTATAATGTATTTTACACAGTCTAAAGAGAAAGTATTAAACATTGATTTTTGTTTGTTTCAGGATAAATGGAAGCATCGAAAATGTTCTATCATTCCAGAAGGGCTTATTATTAGTATCAGCTTCTTTAGCATAGTGCTCTTAATATGCTGTCTTATTGTTTATTGGGGTATGTATTACATAAATAAATAATAGTAACAATTATACATTAAAATAGATAATATAAATATGAATGTATACTATATATAAATACACACACACACAAATTTGTTGATTACAGTTGTATACACGGACTTGGATCCAGATTCCATTATATATAGAATGGTAGAGAGTCGTATAAGAAGATTTGAAAATGGAAGAAAACTACGTCTATCAACCATCCCAACAGCGCTCATCATTATCTAGCGGGCAGTTTTTAGGTTTTTTATTACTTTCTATTATTATTCATTATTTATAATTAATTTCTTCATATAGATAAAATTGTAATTTACTAGACAAATAAAATGGATATGCGACAACGATTTCTTTTTCTCTTATTTACTTTTCTTTCTCTTTCTTCTTAGTTTTAGATAAGAAAAATAAATAATAACGAACCTCTCGTTCGTACATACTATAAATGTAACATTTTCTTTATATATACTTTAAATATAAATCTTGAAGGTCTATTTATCATTCATTGGTAATATAGTGCCCTTCTTGTATTGGCTTTTCACGAGGTTGCGGAGCTTCAGGATTTTCAGCGGTATCCAGCATTGGTATTCCATTTTCTTTTTTATTTCCTTCTCAAGATATCGTAATTTTCATTCCATTTTATCGCAACGACGTACTTCATTAACGAACTTCCATTGGAATGCGTTAACATTTGGATTAAGCTATATTAAAATATAGATTAGAGAGAGAAAGTAACAAATTTTATCATAATTTATACATTTCCTTAAATGGAAACAAAGTACATTGGATTGTAACAAGTTCGTAAAAGATCTATATACGTTACAATTTGAAATACGTGTAACGCATCTACATACCGAAATAAAAAGATATTCGTAGAAATATAATTGAAAACTTACATCTCGAACTTGGACAAGGACAAGTTCGCCGAGTTCGGAGACACAAGCGTAGGCAGCCTCGCTTTGTAAACAGAGTTGACACAAGGTCATTTCTTCGCTTCGAAAAAGCGAACTCATCTTAGAAGATAGAGAATTTTACTATTAGTATCAAAATTTGTTTCAAAAACTTTTCTGATCGTAACGGAGAGAAGGACTCCGCGATACGAACTCAACGAGAGTAGAAGATAATGTCGTGAGTCAACGTAAAAAACCACAGAATATATATATTGGAAATCCAAGTTAGCAGCGATCAATATCGTGATAATCACGAGATTTTAACTAGTTTACACAACCATACATCGAGAGTCACCAGTCTATACGTGCCACACTAGCGACAAGTTCACACCCAATGATCGTACAGCGCTCATCATCGTCTAGCGGCAGTTTCTAGAATCACTTTCTTCTTAGTTTTAGATAAGAAAAATAAATAATAACGAACCTCTCGTTCGTACATACTATAAATGTAACATTTTCTTTATATATACTTTAAATATAAATCTTGAAGGTCTATTTATCATTCATTGGTAATATAGTGCCCTTCTTGCATCGGCTTTTCGTGTATTATGTATTTGATGATAATATAGAAGTCGCTTCTGACGCTTTCTAATATGTGTCAAAGAATCGCACAGTTAGGATCAATACGAATATCGGGTGAGTGCCTGCTACGTCGTTTTATTTAAATGAAAATATTAGAAGAAAAGATGTTGAATTTATTTATCTGTTTCGTATTCACCTTGGCAGAAGGTGAGTGTAACGTCCGAATATTAATATATGCTTTGATAATTAAAAATAATTAAAAGTCAATACCTCCAATATTTAGTTTGTATATAAATGCGTAAAATAATTATTATTTATTTTGTTTTCGATTGCAGTTTATGCCAATGGTGAATTTGTTGTACTTCACAGTCCAGATAGTGTATCTTTTCATGTAAACGAAGAGATCGAACAAAGTATATTGAAAGAAGTTTTAGCAGATTGCCTGGGTTTAATTGCTAAACAAGTACATTTTTATAGTTTAATCGTTATCACAATGTTATTTTATTTTATATATTTTAATGATTATTATTGTAGAGAGGAACCTGGGAAGGTATCTCTATTACCGATCCATTTTCGCTACCAGAAGCTATCGTTAGTATTGCGGTAAAAGGAGTTGATACATTAGACTTATCAAATGGAAAAAAGTTTCGGTTAAACGATGATGAAATTGAAGAATCAACGTGGCAAGCAATTAGCGGGCAACTTGCAGAAAGAGACAATGATAACGCATTAGTCAGAATTTATTTAGGAGATGGCCATGACGCTGTAGGTTATTAACCGTTTGAGTCCCAAACAGCTCGATCGCGCTGTTCAGATTTTATGTCTAGAAAACCCAGCACATTTCTGGAAATTCTAGACAACCGACGGTACATTACTGATTATCGAAGTAGCAGGCTCGCGCCGCTTGGTATTTCTGGACATGAAATAAAGCGAGCGCTATCTCCCTGCTTGGGTCTTTTCATACTCATTTAGAGAAAGGGTAGTCTCGCTGTTCTGGATTCTTCGACAGTGTTTTTTCAATATCCCAGAAGACTCAAACAGTTTATTAAAACTTAAGTAATATTTTAGATATATTAACAATTACAGTAAGCTCAGATTAAATATTTTGATCGGACTAAATATTTTTTCTAAATATTTACGATGATATAGATTGGACAATGTGCACTTGGCGAGCTAAAACCACTCCCAATAGATGCAAGCCTAGTACGCCATACTCGTTCCGTTTCTTCTGATTGGCTACGTAGAGAAGCACAGGTTAGTCTTTTCTCTTGTAAAATATAATCTACCAGCTATGATAATGCGTTAATGTATGATTGTGTATGAGAGGTACATACAAAATGTTTAAGAATAAGATATTTTTAATAAATACTTAGAATAGCTATGATTACCGTTTATACATGTTTAAGGAACATAATGAAATAAAATTAGGACAAGCTACATTTAAATCCAGCTATATTTAATAGCATTCAAGCAATTTGGATAAGAGTTAAAAGCAATGAACTATAAGGGTTAACAAATTATTTCCGTTATACTTGAACAATGAATATATCTTTTATAGGATGATAGGCATAAAAACATGGTGGAATCCAGTAACACCGAGTTTAATAGTAATAACATTATTAAAAAGATATCATTAAATTGTTGCGTGAAATATTTTATCAAAAATGGAAAAATCTAATTACTATAAATCTAGTCTTATGCATGTTTTCATTTAACATGTGATTGAATTATGCAATATAATCTTCACAACATTATAATTAATGAAAGATACTAGACATTATCAAATGATTTCTTTAAGCATTACACACAAATACAACACACATGCATATGTATGTGTGCGTTCATTCCTGACAACCATACCACCTACTCTTTTTCACCTTCAACTACAAACAAAAGATGATAAACAATTTATACATCACTTACAAAGGTATATATTTTTTCGATAATAGAATTCTTACCTTTTTATACTATTTCATCTGAAATAATTCATTGAAATTTCTGTTATGTTGTATCATTTTTGTAATATACAATGGAATGAAGTAACTTATCACAATTTATTACATTTTTATGTAAAGTCATTGTAAAAAAGCGGGGCATATACCAAAAAACATTATATCTATTATACTTTTTTAACAGTTAACCCAAATTATTTTGATATATATTTTGTGCAAATGCAATGTTTACTCTATTATTAATTCGGATTAAAAAATTATTAAATATTCTTAAAACATTGAATATGTAACAATTAAGAAAGATCGTATACATTATTTTAAAATTATAGACATTTATCATACATTCTTACTCTCTCCCTTTCTCTTAGAGTTCATATTAAATATATATTTCTCTTAGAGTTCATCTTAAATATATTCATTGATTAAATAATATTTGTCTTAAAAGTGAAGATTATAGATTTATCATATTACATTTTCAAATATATATAGATATATAAATTTTCAAATATATATAAATGTAAAGATTTTTTTTGTATATGAAAAAAGAGTACAATGAATAATAATTAGCATGAGTACAATTACTGCATATATAATAGATATAATCGAGAATATGAAGTTAATCAATCTATCTTGTATATTCACAGTAGTTGTCAATGCAAATTTATATCAGTACTGAACAATATTTATATACAGACAAAGAAACTTCAATAAAAATAGATACTCATAATCCGATCAACCGCAGTAGCACACTTTTGATTATGAATTGAATGGTTATTTTTATTAATAGCACAAATTGCATTAAAATTAACAACTACCTATATACAACTACTTTGATTTTCTTAAAATTAGATTGAATTACATGAATTTTACATGAGCAAAAAACATGTATTACAGCCAGCTGATCAAGAGGACAAAAGTAGAAATATAAACAAAGGAGAAAACATAAATATTAATATTCATAGTGGTAGCATAATTAATACTAATGTCAGAGCAGCACCACTGAATAAAACGACGTCCGTACTTATAGTGGAAATACTGAAAAGTCTCATCAAGAATTAACTAATACGGAAAATCAAATAGATATTAAAACAAATAAAGTAAGACAGGTATCATATACATATTGATTCTACCATTTTGTGCCTGCAAACTTTAAAAAATTATTATTTTCAGTTAAAAAAGTGACATAAGACATATATAAACGTTTTCATTTTTTCATCTAATTAAAAAATACAAATTATATTTAATCTTTTTAGTATAAAAATATTAATCTTTACAGCTTTGTTTTTTATTTATTAATTATTTATACGTGTTGCAAAAAATCTTTAAGTAGACCCATCCATTTATATATAAATTATAATTAGCCAATACCTTGTGTGTAAAAATTCTATTAAATTTATTACAGGAACTTGACATAAGCTTTGCTATTTTATTATGTGATTTATGCATGTAGTTCGCAAGATAGTCCATTATTTTCTTGAATGCATGATTTTATAGGGACAATATTGTACTAATCAAGGAACGAATTTAATTAAATATTATTACTACTATAAGTATAGTTATTAAACGAAGATGAGAATAATGCAGAATAAATTTAATAGATTATTGTTTTATTTTATTCTTTGTACAAAAAAATTGATTTTAACATAAATGTGGCTACATTTTAATTTAAGAAAAATATGTATGTTTCCATATTTACTGATTTATTTATAATGTATTTTACACAGTCTAAAGAGAAAGTATTAAACATTGATTTTTGTTTGTTTCAGGATATGTGGTGGAAGCATGGAAATTGTATTATCATCCCAGAAGGCCTTATTAATAGTGCCAGCTTATTTTGCCTAGTGTTCTTAATATCCTGCCTTATTGCTTATTGGGGTATGTATTACATAAATAAATAATAGTAACGATTATACATTAAAATAGATAATATATATATATATATATATATATATATATATATATATATATATGAATATATACTATATATAAATATACACGCACGCACACAAACACATAGATATAAATTTGTTGATTACAGTTGTACACATGTACTTGGATCCAGATTCGCTTATATATAGAATGGTAGAAAATCGTGTAAGAAGATTTGAAAATGGAAGAAGACGGAGACTATCAATCATAACAACAGCAGTCATCATCATTTAGCGGGTAGTTTGTTGCTTCTTTTATTACTTTCTTTTATTATTCATTACTTATAATTACTTTCTTCATATGAATAAAATTGTAGTTAACTAGAGAAATAAAATGGATATGCGCGTCAACGATTTCTTTTTCTCTTATTTACTTTTCTTTCTCTTTCTTCTTAGTTTTAGATAAGAAAAAAAAATAATAACGAACCTCTCGTTCGTACATACTATAAATGTAACATTTTCTTTATATATACTTTAAATATAAATCTTGAAGGTCGATTTATCATTAATTGGTAATATAGTGCCCTTCTTGTATCGGTTTTTCACGAGGTTGCGGAGCTTCAGGATTTTCAGCGGTATCCAGCATTGGTATTCCATTTTTTTTTTTTTTTTTTTTTTTTATTTCCTTCTCAAGATATCGTAATTTTCATTCCATTTTATCGCAACGACGTACTTCATTAACGAACTTCCATTGGAATGCGTTAACATTTGGATTAAGCTATATTAAAATATAGATTAGAGAGAGAAAGTAACAAATTTTATCATAATTTATATATTTCCTCAAATGGAAACAAAGTACATTGGATTGTAACAAGTTCGTAAAAGATCTATATACGTTACTATTTGAAATACGTGTAACGACGCATCTACATACCGAAATAAAAAGATATTCGTAGAAATATAATTGAAAACTTACATCTCGAACTTGGACAAGGACAAGTTCGCCGAGTTCGGAGACACAAACGTAGGCAGCTTCGCTTTGTAAACAGAGTTGACACAAGGTCATTTCTTCGCTTCGAAAAAGCGAACCCATCTTAGAAGATAGAGAATTTTACTATTAGGATCAAAATTTGTTTCAAAAACTTTTCTGATCGTAACGGAGAGAAGGACTCCGCGATGCGAACTCAACGAGAGTAGAAGATAATGTCGTGAGTCAACGTAAAAAACCACAGAATATATATATTGGAAATCCAAGTTAGCAGCGATCAATATCGTGACATCACGAGATTTTAACTAGTTTACACAACCATACATCGAGAGTCACCAGTTCTATACGTGCCACACTAGCGACAAGTTCAAACCCAATGATCGTACAGCGCTCATCATCGTCTAGCGGCAGTTTCTAGAATCACTCTCTTCTTAGTTTTAGATAAGAAAAAAAAAATAATAACGAACCTCTCGTTCGTACATACTATAAATGTAACATTTTCTTTATATATACTTTAAATATATAAATCTTGAAGGTCGATTTATCACTTATTGGTAATATAGTGCCCTTCTTGTATCGGCTTTTCGTGTATTATGAATTTGATGATAATATAGAAGTCGCTTTTCTGACGCTTTCTAATATGTGTCAAAGAATCGCACAGTTAGGATCGATACGAATATCGGGTGAGTGCCTGCTACGTCGTTTTATTTAAATGAAAATATTAAAAGAAAAGATGTTGAATTTATTTATCCGTTTTGTATTCACCTTGGCAGGAGGTGAGTGTAACGACCGAATATTAATATATGCTTTGATACAAATAATTAAAATTCAATACCTCCAATATTTAGTGTGTATATGAATGTGTAAAATAATTATTATTTATTTTGTTTTCGATTGCAGTTTATGCCAATGGTGAATTTGTTGTACTTCACAGTCCAGATAGTGTATCTTTTCATGTAAACGAAGAGATCGAACAAAGTATATTGAAAGAAGTTTTAGCAGATTGCCTGGGTTTAATTGCTAAACAAGTACATTTTTATAGTTTAATCGTTATCACAATGTTATTTTATTTTATATATTTTAATGATTATTATTGTAGAGAGGAACCTGGGAAGGTATCTCTATTACCGATCCATTTTCGCTACCAGAAGCTATCGTTAGTATTGCGGTAAAAGGAGTTGATACATTAGACTTATCAAATGGAAAAAAGTTTCGGTTAAACGATGATGAAATTAAAGAAACAACGTGGCAAGCAATTAGCGGGCAACTTGCAGAAAGAGACAATGATAACGCATTAGTCAGAATTTATTTAGGAGATGGCCATGACGCTGTAGGTTATTAACCGTTTGAGTCCCAAACAGCTCGATCGCGCTGTTCAGATTTTATGTCTAGAAAACCCAGCACATTTCTGGAAATTCTAGACAACCGACGGTACATTACTGATTATCGAAGTAGCAGGCTCGCGCCGCTTGGTATTTCTGGACATGAAATAAAGCGAGCGCTATCTCCCTGCTTGGGTCTTTTCATACTCATTTAGAGAAAGGGTAGTCTCGCTGTTCTGGATTCTTCGACAGTGTTTTTTCAATATCCCAGAAGACTCAAACAGTTTATTAAAACTTAAGTAATATTTTAGATATATTAACAATTACAGTAAGCTCAGATTAAATATTTTGATCGGACTAAATATTTTTTCTAAATATTTACGATGATATAGATTGGACAATGTGCACTTGGCGAGCTAAAACCACTCCCAATAGATGCAAGCCTAGTACGCCATACTCGTTCCGTTTCTTCTGATTGGCTACGTAGAGAAGCACAGGTTAGTCTTTTCTCTTGTAAAATATAATCTACCAGCTATGATAATGCTTTAATGTATGATTGTGTATGAGAGGTACATACAAAATGTTTAAGAATAAGATATTTTTAATAAATACTTAGAATAGCTATGATTACCGTTTATACATGTTTAAGGAACATAATGAAATAAAATTAGGACAAGCTACATTTAAATCCAGCTATATTTAATAGCATTCAAGCAATTTGGATAAGAGTTAAAAGCAATGAACTATAAGGGTTAACAAATTATTTCCGTTATACTTGAACAATGAATATATCTTTTATAGGATGATAGGCATAAAAACATGGTGGAATCCAGTAACACCGAGTTTAATAGTAATAACATTATTAAAAAGATATCATTAAATTGTTGCGTGAAATATTTTATCAAAAATGGAAAAATCTAATTACTATAAATCTAGTCTTATGCATGTTTTCATTTAACATGTGATTGAATTATGCAATATAATCTTCACAACATTATAATTAATGAAAGATACTAGACATTATCAAATGATTTCTTTAAGCATTACACACAAATACAACACACATGCATATGTATGTGTGCGTTCATTCCTGACAACCATACCACCTACTCTTTTTCACCTTCAACTACAAACAAAAGATGATAAACAATTTATACATCACTTACAAAGGTATATATTTTTTCGATAATAGAATTCTTACCTTTTTATACTATTTCATCTGAAATAATTCATTGAAATTTCTGTTATGTTGTATCATTTTTGTAATATACAATGGAATGAAGTAACTTATCACAATTTATTACATTTTTATGTAAAGTCATTGTAAAAAAGCGGGGCATATACCAAAAAACATTATATCTATTATACTTTTTTAACAGTTAACCCAAATTATTTTGATATATATTTTGTGCAAATGCAATGTTTACTCTATTATTAATTCGGATTAAAAAATTATTAAATATTCTTAAAACATTGAATATGTAACAATTAAGAAAGATCGTATACATTATTTTAAAATTATAGACATTTATCATACATTCTTACTCTCTCCCTTTCTCTTAGAGTTCATATTAAATATATATTTCTCTTAGAGTTCATCTTAAATATATTCATTGATTAAATAATATTTGTCTTAAAAGTGAAGATTATAGATTTATCATATTACATTTTCAAATATATATAGATATATAAATTTTCAAATATATATAAATGTAAAGATTTTTTTTGTATATGAAAAAAGAGTACAATGAATAATAATTAGCATGAGTACAATTACTGCATATATAATAGATATAATCGAGGATATGAAGTTAATCAATCTATCTTGTATATTCACAGTAGTTGTCAATGCAAATTTATATCAGTACTGAACAATATTTATATACAGACAAAGAAACTTCAATAAAAATAGATACTCATAATCCGATCAACCGCAGTAGCACACTTTTGATTATGAATTGAATGGTTATTTTTATTAATAGCACAAATTGCATTAAAATTAACAACTACCTATATACAACTACTTTGATTTTCTTAAAATTAGATTGAATTACATGAATTTTACATGAGCAAAAAACATGTATTACAGCCAGCTGATCAAGAGGACAAAAGTAGAAATATAAACAAAGGAGAAAACATAAATATTAATATTCATAGTGGTAGCATAATTAATACTAATGTCAGAGCAGCACCACTGAATAAAACGACGTCCGTACTTATAGTGGAAATACTGAAAAGTCTCATCAAGAATTAACTAATACGGAAAATCAAATAGATATTAAAACAAATAAAGTAAGACAGGTATCATATACATATTGATTCTACCATTTTGTGCCTGCAAACTTTAAAAAATTATTATTTTCAGTTAAAAAAGTGACATAAGACATACATAAACGTTTTCATTTTTTCATCTAATTAAAAAATACAAATTATATTTAATCTTTTTAGTATAAAAATATTAATCTTTACAGCTTTGTTTTTTATTTATTAATTATTTATACGTGTTGCAAAAAATCTTTAAGTAGACCCATCCATTTATATATAAATTATAATTAGCCAATACCTTGTGTGTAAAAATTCTATTAAATTTATTACAGGAACTTGACATAAGCTTTGCTATTTTATTATGTGATTTATGCATGTAGTTCGCAAGATAGTCCATTATTTTCTTGAATGCATGATTTTATAGGGACAATATTGTACTAATCAAGGAACGAATTTAATTAAATATTATTACTACTATAAGTATAGTTATTAAACGAAGATGAGAATAATGCAGAATAAATTTAATAGATTATTGTTTTATTTTATTCTTTGTACAAAAAAATTGATTTTAACATAAATGTGGCTACATTTTAATTTAAGAAAAATATGTATGTTTCCATATTTACTGATTTATTTATAATGTATTTTACACAGTCTAAAGAGAAAGTATTAAACATTGATTTTTGTTTGTTTCAGGATATGTGGTGGAAGCATGGAAATTGTATTATCATCCCAGAAGGCCTTATTAATAGTGCCAGCTTATTTTGCCTAGTGTTCTTAATATCCTGCCTTATTGCTTATTGGGGTATGTATTACATAAATAAATAATAGTAACGATTATACATTAAAATAGATAATATATATATATATATATATATATATATATATATATATATATGAATATATACTATATATAAATATACACGCACGCACACAAACACATAGATATAAATTTGTTGATTACAGTTGTACACATGTACTTGGATCCAGATTCGCTTATATATAGAATGGTAGAAAATCGTGTAAGAAGATTTGAAAATGGAAGAAGACGGAGACTATCAATCATAACAACAGCAGTCATCATCATTTAGCGGGTAGTTTGTTGCTTCTTTTATTACTTTCTTTTATTATTCATTACTTATAATTACTTTCTTCATATGAATAAAATTGTAGTTAACTAGAGAAATAAAATGGATATGCGCGTCAACGATTTCTTTTTCTCTTATTTACTTTTCTTTCTCTTTCTTCTTAGTTTTAGATAAGAAAAAAAAATAATAACGAACCTCTCGTTCGTACATACTATAAATGTAACATTTTCTTTATATATACTTTAAATATAAATCTTGAAGGTCGATTTATCATTAATTGGTAATATAGTGCCCTTCTTGTATCGGTTTTTCACGAGGTTGCGGAGCTTCAGGATTTTCAGCGGTATCCAGCATTGGTATTCCATTTTTTTTTTTTTTTTTTTTTTTTATTTCCTTCTCAAGATATCGTAATTTTCATTCCATTTTATCGCAACGACGTACTTCATTAACGAACTTCCATTGGAATGCGTTAACATTTGGATTAAGCTATATTAAAATATAGATTAGAGAGAGAAAGTAACAAATTTTATCATAATTTATATATTTCCTCAAATGGAAACAAAGTACATTGGATTGTAACAAGTTCGTAAAAGATCTATATACGTTACTATTTGAAATACGTGTAACGACGCATCTACATACCGAAATAAAAAGATATTCGTAGAAATATAATTGAAAACTTACATCTCGAACTTGGACAAGGACAAGTTCGCCGAGTTCGGAGACACAAACGTAGGCAGCTTCGCTTTGTAAACAGAGTTGACACAAGGTCATTTCTTCGCTTCGAAAAAGCGAACCCATCTTAGAAGATAGAGAATTTTACTATTAGGATCAAAATTTGTTTCAAAAACTTTTCTGATCGTAACGGAGAGAAGGACTCCGCGATGCGAACTCAACGAGAGTAGAAGATAATGTCGTGAGTCAACGTAAAAAACCACAGAATATATATATTGGAAATCCAAGTTAGCAGCGATCAATATCGTGACATCACGAGATTTTAACTAGTTTACACAACCATACATCGAGAGTCACCAGTTCTATACGTGCCACACTAGCGACAAGTTCAAACCCAATGATCGTACAGCGCTCATCATCGTCTAGCGGCAGTTTCTAGAATCACTCTCTTCTTAGTTTTAGATAAGAAAAAAAAAATAATAACGAACCTCTCGTTCGTACATACTATAAATGTAACATTTTCTTTATATATACTTTAAATATATAAATCTTGAAGGTCGATTTATCACTTATTGGTAATATAGTGCCCTTCTTGTATCGGCTTTTCGTGTATTATGAATTTGATGATAATATAGAAGTCGCTTTTCTGACGCTTTCTAATATGTGTCAAAGAATCGTACAGTTAGGATCGATACGAATATCGGGTGAGTGCCTGCTACGTCGTTTTATTTAAATGAAAATATTAAAAGAAAAGATGTTGAATTTATTTATCCGTTTTGTATTCACCTTGGCAGGAGGTGAGTGTAACGACCGAATATTAATATATGCTTTGATACAAATAATTAAAATTCAATACCTCCAATATTTAGTGTGTATATGAATGTGTAAAATAATTATTATTTATTTTGTTTTCGATTGCAGTTTATGCCAATGGTGAATTTGTTGTACTTCACAGTCCAGATAGTGTATCTTTTCATGTAAACGAAGAGATCGAACAAAGTATATTGAAAGAAGTTTTAGCAGATTGCCTGGGTTTAATTGCTAAACAAGTACATTTTTATAGTTTAATCGTTATCACAATGTTATTTTATTTTATATATTTTAATGATTATTATTGTAGAGAGGAACCTGGGAAGGTATCTCTATTACCGATCCATTTTCGCTACCAGAAGCTATCGTTAGTATTGCGGTAAAAGGAGTTGATACATTAGACTTATCAAATGGAAAAAAGTTTCGGTTAAACGATGATGAAATTGAAGAAACAACGTGGCAAGCAATTAGCGGGCAACTTGCAGAAAGAGACAATGATAACGCATTAGTCAGAATTTATTTAGGAGATGGCCATGACGCTGTAGGTTATTAACCGTTTGAGTCCCAAACAGCTCGATCGCGCTGTTCAGATTTTATGTCTAGAAAACCCAGCACATTTCTGGAAATTCTAGACAACCGACGGTACATTACTGATTATCGAAGTAGCAGGCTCGCGCCGCTTGGTATTTCTGGACATGAAATAAAGCGAGCGCTATCTCCCTGCTTGGGTCTTTTCATACTCATTTAGAGAAAGGGTAGTCTCGCTGTTCTGGATTCTTCGACAGTGTTTTTTCAATATCCCAGAAGACTCAAACAGTTTATTAAAACTTAAGTAATATTTTAGATATATTAACAATTACAGTAAGCTCAGATTAAATATTTTGATCGGACTAAATATTTTTTCTAAATATTTACGATGATATAGATTGGACAATGTGCACTTGGCGAGCTAAAACCACTCCCAATAGATGCAAGCCTAGTACGCCATACTCGTTCCGTTTCTTCTGATTGGCTACGTAGAGAAGCACAGGTTAGTCTTTTCTCTTGTAAAATATAATCTACCAGCTATGATAATGCGTTAATGTATGATTGTGTATGAGAGGTACATACAAAATGTTTAAGAATAAGATATTTTTAATAAATACTTAGAATAGCTATGATTACCGTTTATACATGTTTAAGGAACATAATGAAATAAAATTAGGACAAGCTACATTTAAATCCAGCTATATTTAATAGCATTCAAGCAATTTGGATAAGAGTTAAAAGCAATGAACTATAAGGGTTAACAAATTATTTCCGTTATACTTGAACAATGAATATATCTTTTATAGGATGATAGGCATAAAAACATGGTGGAATCCAGTAACACCGAGTTTAATAGTAATAACATTATTAAAAAGATATCATTAAATTGTTGCGTGAAATATTTTATCAAAAATGGAAAAATCTAATTACTATAAATCTAGTCTTATGCATGTTTTCATTTAACATGTGATTGAATTATGCAATATAATCTTCACAACATTATAATTAATGAAAGATACTAGACATTATCAAATGATTTCTTTAAGCATTACACACAAATACAACACACATGCATATGTATGTGTGCGTTCATTCCTGACAACCATACCACCTACTCTTTTTCACCTTCAACTACAAACAAAAGATGATAAACAATTTATACATCACTTACAAAGGTATATATTTTTTCGATAATAGAATTCTTACCTTTTTATACTATTTCATCTGAAATAATTCATTGAAATTTCTGTTATGTTGTATCATTTTTGTAATATACAATGGAATGAAGTAACTTATCACAATTTATTACATTTTTATGTAAAGTCATTGTAAAAAAGCGGGGCATATACCAAAAAACATTATATCTATTATACTTTTTTAACAGTTAACCCAAATTATTTTGATATATATTTTGTGCAAATGCAATGTTTACTCTATTATTAATTCGGATTAAAAAATTATTAAATATTCTTAAAACATTGAATATGTAACAATTAAGAAAGATCGTATACATTATTTTAAAATTATAGACATTTATCATACATTCTTACTCTCTCCCTTTCTCTTAGAGTTCATATTAAATATATATTTCTCTTAGAGTTCATCTTAAATATATTCATTGATTAAATAATATTTGTCTTAAAAGTGAAGATTATAGATTTATCATATTACATTTTCAAATATATATAGATATATAAATTTTCAAATATATATAAATGTAAAGATTTTTTTTGTATATGAAAAAAGAGTACAATGAATAATAATTAGCATGAGTACAATTACTGCATATATAATAGATATAATCGAGGATATGAAGTTAATCAATCTATCTTGTATATTCACAGTAGTTGTCAATGCAAATTTATATCAGTACTGAACAATATTTATATACAGACAAAGAAACTTCAATAAAAATAGATACTCATAATCCGATCAACCGCAGTAGCACACTTTTGATTATGAATTGAATGGTTATTTTTATTAATAGCACAAATTGCATTAAAATTAACAACTACCTATATACAACTACTTTGATTTTCTTAAAATTAGATTGAATTACATGAATTTTACATGAGCAAAAAACATGTATTACAGCCAGCTGATCAAGAGGACAAAAGTAGAAATATAAACAAAGGAGAAAACATAAATATTAATATTCATAGTGGTAGCATAATTAATACTAATGTCAGAGCAGCACCACTGAATAAAACGACGTCCGTACTTATAGTGGAAATACTGAAAAGTCTCATCAAGAATTAACTAATACGGAAAATCAAATAGATATTAAAACAAATAAAGTAAGACAGGTATCATATACATATTGATTCTACCATTTTGTGCCTGCAAACTTTAAAAAATTATTATTTTCAGTTAAAAAAGTGACATAAGACATATATAAACGTTTTCATTTTTTCATCTAATTAAAAAATACAAATTATATTTAATCTTTTTAGTATAAAAATATTAATCTTTACAGCTTTGTTTTTTATTTATTAATTATTTATACGTGTTGCAAAAAATCTTTAAGTAGACCCATCCATTTATATATAAATTATAATTAGCCAATACCTTGTGTGTAAAAATTCTATTAAATTTATTACAGGAACTTGACATAAGCTTTGCTATTTTATTATGTGATTTATGCATGTAGTTCGCAAGATAGTCCATTATTTTCTTGAATGCATGATTTTATAGGGACAATATTGTACTAATCAAGGAACGAATTTAATTAAATATTATTACTACTATAAGTATAGTTATTAAACGAAGATGAGAATAATGCAGAATAAATTTAATAGATTATTGTTTTATTTTATTCTTTGTACAAAAAAATTGATTTTAACATAAATGTGGCTACATTTTAATTTAAGAAAAATATGTATGTTTCCATATTTACTGATTTATTTATAATGTATTTTACACAGTCTAAAGAGAAAGTATTAAACATTGATTTTTGTTTGTTTCAGGATATGTGGTGGAAGCATGGAAATTGTATTATCATCCCAGAAGGCCTTATTAATAGTGCCAGCTTATTTTGCCTAGTGTTCTTAATATCCTGCCTTATTGCTTATTGGGGTATGTATTACATAAATAAATAATAGTAACGATTATACATTAAAATAGATAATATATATATATATATATATATATATATATATATGAATATATACTATATATAAATATACACGCACGCACACAAACACATAGATATAAATTTGTTGATTACAGTTGTACACATGTACTTGGATCCAGATTCGCTTATATATAGAATGGTAGAAAATCGTGTAAGAAGATTTGAAAATGGAAGAAGACGGAGACTATCAATCATAACAACAGCAGTCATCATCATTTAGCGGGTAGTTTGTTGCTTCTTTTATTACTTTCTTTTATTATTCATTACTTATAATTACTTTCTTCATATGAATAAAATTGTAGTTAACTAGAGAAATAAAATGGATATGCGCGTCAACGATTTCTTTTTCTCTTATTTACTTTTCTTTCTCTTTCTTCTTAGTTTTAGATAAGAAAAAAAAATAATAACGAACCTCTCGTTCGTACATACTATAAATGTAACATTTTCTTTATATATACTTTAAATATAAATCTTGAAGGTCGATTTATCATTAATTGGTAATATAGTGCCCTTCTTGTATCGGTTTTTCACGAGGTTGCGGAGCTTCAGGATTTTCAGCGGTATCCAGCATTGGTATTCCATTTTTTTTTTTTTTTTTTTTTTTATTTCCTTCTCAAGATATCGTAATTTTCATTCCATTTTATCGCAACGACGTACTTCATTAACGAACTTCCATTGGAATGCGTTAACATTTGGATTAAGCTATATTAAAATATAGATTAGAGAGAGAAAGTAACAAATTTTATCATAATTTATATATTTCCTCAAATGGAAACAAAGTACATTGGATTGTAACAAGTTCGTAAAAGATCTATATACGTTACTATTTGAAATACGTGTAACGACGCATCTACATACCGAAATAAAAAGATATTCGTAGAAATATAATTGAAAACTTACATCTCGAACTTGGACAAGGACAAGTTCGCCGAGTTCGGAGACACAAACGTAGGCAGCTTCGCTTTGTAAACAGAGTTGACACAAGGTCATTTCTTCGCTTCGAAAAAGCGAACCCATCTTAGAAGATAGAGAATTTTACTATTAGGATCAAAATTTGTTTCAAAAACTTTTCTGATCGTAACGGAGAGAAGGACTCCGCGATGCGAACTCAACGAGAGTAGAAGATAATGTCGTGAGTCAACGTAAAAAACCACAGAATATATATATTGGAAATCCAAGTTAGCAGCGATCAATATCGTGACATCACGAGATTTTAACTAGTTTACACAACCATACATCGAGAGTCACCAGTTCTATACGTGCCACACTAGCGACAAGTTCAAACCCAATGATCGTACAGCGCTCATCATCGTCTAGCGGCAGTTTCTAGAATCACTCTCTTCTTAGTTTTAGATAAGAAAAAAAAAATAATAACGAACCTCTCGTTCGTACATACTATAAATGTAACATTTTCTTTATATATACTTTAAATATATAAATCTTGAAGGTCGATTTATCACTTATTGGTAATATAGTGCCCTTCTTGTATCGGCTTTTCGTGTATTATGAATTTGATGATAATATAGAAGTCGCTTTTCTGACGCTTTCTAATATGTGTCAAAGAATCGCACAGTTAGGATCGATACGAATATCGGGTGAGTGCCTGCTACGTCGTTTTATTTAAATGAAAATATTAAAAGAAAAGATGTTGAATTTATTTATCCGTTTTGTATTCACCTTGGCAGGAGGTGAGTGTAACGACCGAATATTAATATATGCTTTGATACAAATAATTAAAATTCAATACCTCCAATATTTAGTGTGTATATGAATGTGTAAAATAATTATTATTTATTTTGTTTTCGATTGCAGTTTATGCCAATGGTGAATTTGTTGTACTTCACAGTCCAGATAGTGTATCTTTTCATGTAAACGAAGAGATCGAACAAAGTATATTGAAAGAAGTTTTAGCAGATTGCCTGGGTTTAATTGCTAAACAAGTACATTTTTATAGTTTAATCGTTATCACAATGTTATTTTATTTTATATATTTTAATGATTATTATTGTAGAGAGGAACCTGGGAAGGTATCTCTATTACCGATCCATTTTCGCTACCAGAAGCTATCGTTAGTATTGCGGTAAAAGGAGTTGATACATTAGACTTATCAAATGGAAAAAAGTTTCGGTTAAACGATGATGAAATTGAAGAAACAACGTGGCAAGCAATTAGCGGGCAACTTGCAGAAAGAGACAATGATAACGCATTAGTCAGAATTTATTTAGGAGATGGCCATGACGCTGTAGGTTATTAACCGTTTGAGTCCCAAACAGCTCGATCGCGCTGTTCAGATTTTATGTCTAGAAAACCCAGCACATTTCTGGAAATTCTAGACAACCGACGGTACATTACTGATTATCGAAGTAGCAGGCTCGCGCCGCTTGGTATTTCTGGACATGAAATAAAGCGAGCGCTATCTCCCTGCTTGGGTCTTTTCATACTCATTTAGAGAAAGGGTAGTCTCGCTGTTTGGGATTCTTCGACAGTGTTTTTTCAATACCCCCCCGAGACTCAAACAGTTTATTAAAACTTAAGTAATATTTTAGATATATTAACAATTACAGTAAGCTCAGATTAAATATTTTGATCGGACTAAATATTTTTTCTAAATATTTACGATGATATAGATTGGACAATGTGCACTTGGCGAGCTAAAACCACTCCCAATAGATGCAAGCCTAGTACGCCATACTCGTTCCGTTTCTTCTGATTGGCTACGTAGAGAAGCACAGGTTAGTCTTTTCTCTTGTAAAATATAATCTACCAGCTATGATAATGCGTTAATGTATGATTGTGTATGAGAGGTACATACAAAATGTTTAAGAATAAGATATTTTTAATAAATACTTAGAATAGCTATGATTACCGTTTATACATGTTTAAGGAACATAATGAAATAAAATTAGGACAAGCTACATTTAAATCCAGCTATATTTAATAGCATTCAAGCAATTTGGATAAGAGTTAAAAGCAATGAACTATAAGGGTTAACAAATTATTTCCGTTATACTTGAACAATGAATATATCTTTTATAGGATGATAGGCATAAAAACATGGTGGAATCCAGTAACACCGAGTTTAATAGTAATAACATTATTAAAAAGATATCATTAAATTGTTGCGTGAAATATTTTATCAAAAATGGAAAAATCTAATTACTATAAATCTAGTCTTATGCATGTTTTCATTTAACATGTGATTGAATTATGCAATATAATCTTCACAACATTATAATTAATGAAAGATACTAGACATTATCAAATGATTTCTTTAAGCATTACACACAAATACAACACACATGCATATGTATGTGTGCGTTCATTCCTGACAACCATACCACCTACTCTTTTTCACCTTCAACTACAAACAAAAGATGATAAACAATTTATACATCACTTACAAAGGTATATATTTTTTCGATAATAGAATTCTTACCTTTTTATACTATTTCATCTGAAATAATTCATTGAAATTTCTGTTATGTTGTATCATTTTTGTAATATACAATGGAATGAAGTAACTTATCACAATTTATTACATTTTTATGTAAAGTCATTGTAAAAAAGCGGGGCATATACCAAAAAACATTATATCTATTATACTTTTTTAACAGTTAACCCAAATTATTTTGATATATATTTTGTGCAAATGCAATGTTTACTCTATTATTAATTCGGATTAAAAAATTATTAAATATTCTTAAAACATTGAATATGTAACAATTAAGAAAGATCGTATACATTATTTTAAAATTATAGACATTTATCATACATTCTTACTCTCTCCCTTTCTCTTAGAGTTCATATTAAATATATATTTCTCTTAGAGTTCATCTTAAATATATTCATTGATTAAATAATATTTGTCTTAAAAGTGAAGATTATAGATTTATCATATTACATTTTCAAATATATATAGATATATAAATTTTCAAATATATATAAATGTAAAGATTTTTTTTGTATATGAAAAAAGAGTACAATGAATAATAATTAGCATGAGTACAATTACTGCATATATAATAGATATAATCGAGAATATGAAGTTAATCAATCTATCTTGTATATTCACAGTAGTTGTCAATGCAAATTTATATCAGTACTGAACAATATTTATATACAGACAAAGAAACTTCAATAAAAATAGATACTCATAATCCGATCAACCGCAGTAGCACACTTTTGATTATGAATTGAATGGTTATTTTTATTAATAGCACAAATTGCATTAAAATTAACAACTACCTATATACAACTACTTTGATTTTCTTAAAATTAGATTGAATTACATGAATTTTACATGAGCAAAAAACATGTATTACAGCCAGCTGATCAAGAGGACAAAAGTAGAAATATAAACAAAGGAGAAAACATAAATATTAATATTCATAGTGGTAGCATAATTAATACTAATGTCAGAGCAGCACCACTGAATAAAACGACGTCCGTACTTATAGTGGAAATACTGAAAAGTCTCATCAAGAATTAACTAATACGGAAAATCAAATAGATATTAAAACAAATAAAGTAAGACAGGTATCATATACATATTGATTCTACCATTTTGTGCCTGCAAACTTTAAAAAATTATTATTTTCAGTTAAAAAAGTGACATAAGACATATATAAACGTTTTCATTTTTTCATCTAATTAAAAAATACAAATTATATTTAATCTTTTTAGTATAAAAATATTAATCTTTACAGCTTTGTTTTTTATTTATTAATTATTTATACGTGTTGCAAAAAATCTTTAAGTAGACCCATCCATTTATATATAAATTATAATTAGCCAATACCTTGTGTGTAAAAATTCTATTAAATTTATTACAGGAACTTGACATAAGCTTTGCTATTTTATTATGTGATTTATGCATGTAGTTCGCAAGATAGTCCATTATTTTCTTGAATGCATGATTTTATAGGGACAATATTGTACTAATCAAGGAACGAATTTAATTAAATATTATTACTACTATAAGTATAGTTATTAAACGAAGATGAGAATAATGCAGAATAAATTTAATAGATTATTGTTTTATTTTATTCTTTGTACAAAAAAATTGATTTTAACATAAATGTGGCTACATTTTAATTTAAGAAAAATATGTATGTTTCCATATTTACTGATTTATTTATAATGTATTTTACACAGTCTAAAGAGAAAGTATTAAACATTGATTTTTGTTTGTTTCAGGATATGTGGTGGAAGCATGGAAATTGTATTATCATCCCAGAAGGCCTTATTAATAGTGCCAGCTTATTTTGCCTAGTGTTCTTAATATCCTGCCTTATTGCTTATTGGGGTATGTATTACATAAATAAATAATAGTAACGATTATACATTAAAATAGATAATATATATATATATATATATATATATATATATATATATATATGAATATATACTATATATAAATATACACGCACGCACACAAACACATAGATATAAATTTGTTGATTACAGTTGTACACATGTACTTGGATCCAGATTCGCTTATATATAGAATGGTAGAAAATCGTGTAAGAAGATTTGAAAATGGAAGAAGACGGAGACTATCAATCATAACAACAGCAGTCATCATCATTTAGCGGGTAGTTTGTTGCTTCTTTTATTACTTTCTTTTATTATTCATTACTTATAATTACTTTCTTCATATGAATAAAATTGTAGTTAACTAGAGAAATAAAATGGATATGCGCGTCAACGATTTCTTTTTCTCTTATTTACTTTTCTTTCTCTTTCTTCTTAGTTTTAGATAAGAAAAAAAAATAATAACGAACCTCTCGTTCGTACATACTATAAATGTAACATTTTCTTTATATATACTTTAAATATAAATCTTGAAGGTCGATTTATCATTAATTGGTAATATAGTGCCCTTCTTGTATCGGTTTTTCACGAGGTTGCGGAGCTTCAGGATTTTCAGCGGTATCCAGCATTGGTATTCCATTTTTTTTTTTTTTTTTTTTTTTATTTCCTTCTCAAGATATCGTAATTTTCATTCCATTTTATCGCAACGACGTACTTCATTAACGAACTTCCATTGGAATGCGTTAACATTTGGATTAAGCTATATTAAAATATAGATTAGAGAGAGAAAGTAACAAATTTTATCATAATTTATATATTTCCTCAAATGGAAACAAAGTACATTGGATTGTAACAAGTTCGTAAAAGATCTATATACGTTACTATTTGAAATACGTGTAACGACGCATCTACATACCGAAATAAAAAGATATTCGTAGAAATATAATTGAAAACTTACATCTCGAACTTGGACAAGGACAAGTTCGCCGAGTTCGGAGACACAAACGTAGGCAGCTTCGCTTTGTAAACAGAGTTGACACAAGGTCATTTCTTCGCTTCGAAAAAGCGAACCCATCTTAGAAGATAGAGAATTTTACTATTAGGATCAAAATTTGTTTCAAAAACTTTTCTGATCGTAACGGAGAGAAGGACTCCGCGATGCGAACTCAACGAGAGTAGAAGATAATGTCGTGAGTCAACGTAAAAAACCACAGAATATATATATTGGAAATCCAAGTTAGCAGCGATCAATATCGTGACATCACGAGATTTTAACTAGTTTACACAACCATACATCGAGAGTCACCAGTTCTATACGTGCCACACTAGCGACAAGTTCAAACCCAATGATCGTACAGCGCTCATCATCGTCTAGCGGCAGTTTCTAGAATCACTCTCTTCTTAGTTTTAGATAAGAAAAAAAAAATAATAACGAACCTCTCGTTCGTACATACTATAAATGTAACATTTTCTTTATATATACTTTAAATATATAAATCTTGAAGGTCGATTTATCACTTATTGGTAATATAGTGCCCTTCTTGTATCGGCTTTTCGTGTATTATGAATTTGATGATAATATAGAAGTCGCTTTTCTGACGCTTTCTAATATGTGTCAAAGAATCGCACAGTTAGGATCGATACGAATATCGGGTGAGTGCCTGCTACGTCGTTTTATTTAAATGAAAATATTAAAAGAAAAGATGTTGAATTTATTTATCCGTTTTGTATTCACCTTGGCAGGAGGTGAGTGTAACGACCGAATATTAATATATGCTTTGATACAAATAATTAAAATTCAATACCTCCAATATTTAGTGTGTATATGAATGTGTAAAATAATTATTATTTATTTTGTTTTCGATTGCAGTTTATGCCAATGGTGAATTTGTTGTACTTCACAGTCCAGATAGTGTATCTTTTCATGTAAACGAAGAGATCGAACAAAGTATATTGAAAGAAGTTTTAGCAGATTGCCTGGGTTTAATTGCTAAACAAGTACATTTTTATAGTTTAATCGTTATCACAATGTTATTTTATTTTATATATTTTAATGATTATTATTGTAGAGAGGAACCTGGGAAGGTATCTCTATTACCGATCCATTTTCGCTACCAGAAGCTATCGTTAGTATTGCGGTAAAAGGAGTTGATACATTAGACTTATCAAATGGAAAAAAGTTTCGGTTAAACGATGATGAAATTGAAGAAACAACGTGGCAAGCAATTAGCGGGCAACTTGCAGAAAGAGACAATGATAACGCATTAGTCAGAATTTATTTAGGAGATGGCCATGACGCTGTAGGTTATTAACCGTTTGAGTCCCAAACAGCTCGATCGCGCTGTTCAGATTTTATGTCTAGAAAACCCAGCACATTTCTGGAAATTCTAGACAACCGACGGTACATTACTGATTATCGAAGTAGCAGGCTCGCGCCGCTTGGTATTTCTGGACATGAAATAAAGCGAGCGCTATCTCCCTGCTTGGGTCTTTTCATACTCATTTAGAGAAAGGGTAGTCTCGCTGTTTGGGATTCTTCGACAGTGTTTTTTCAATACCCCCCCGAGACTCAAACAGTTTATTAAAACTTAAGTAATATTTTAGATATATTAACAATTACAGTAAGCTCAGATTAAATATTTTGATCGGACTAAATATTTTTTCTAAATATTTACGATGATATAGATTGGACAATGTGCACTTGGCGAGCTAAAACCACTCCCAATAGATGCAAGCCTAGTACGCCATACTCGTTCCGTTTCTTCTGATTGGCTACGTAGAGAAGCACAGGTTAGTCTTTTCTCTTGTAAAATATAATCTACCAGCTATGATAATGCGTTAATGTATGATTGTGTATGAGAGGTACATACAAAATGTTTAAGAATAAGATATTTTTAATAAATACTTAGAATAGCTATGATTACCGTTTATACATGTTTAAGGAACATAATGAAATAAAATTAGGACAAGCTACATTTAAATCCAGCTATATTTAATAGCATTCAAGCAATTTGGATAAGAGTTAAAAGCAATGAACTATAAGGGTTAACAAATTATTTCCGTTATACTTGAACAATGAATATATCTTTTATAGGATGATAGGCATAAAAACATGGTGGAATCCAGTAACACCGAGTTTAATAGTAATAACATTATTAAAAAGATATCATTAAATTGTTGCGTGAAATATTTTATCAAAAATGGAAAAATCTAATTACTATAAATCTAGTCTTATGCATGTTTTCATTTAACATGTGATTGAATTATGCAATATAATCTTCACAACATTATAATTAATGAAAGATACTAGACATTATCAAATGATTTCTTTAAGCATTACACACAAATACAACACACATGCATATGTATGTGTGCGTTCATTCCTGACAACCATACCACCTACTCTTTTTCACCTTCAACTACAAACAAAAGATGATAAACAATTTATACATCACTTACAAAGGTATATATTTTTTCGATAATAGAATTCTTACCTTTTTATACTATTTCATCTGAAATAATTCATTGAAATTTCTGTTATGTTGTATCATTTTTGTAATATACAATGGAATGAAGTAACTTATCACAATTTATTACATTTTTATGTAAAGTCATTGTAAAAAAGCGGGGCATATACCAAAAAACATTATATCTATTATGCTTTTTTAACAGTTAACCCAAATTATTTTGATATATATTTTGTGCAAATGCAATGTTTACTCTATTATTAATTCGGATTAAAAAATTATTAAATATTCTTAAAACATTGAATATGTAACAATTAAGAAAGATCGTATACATTATTTTAAAATTATAGACATTTATCATACATTCTTACTCTCTCCCTTTCTCTTAGAGTTCATATTAAATATATATTTCTCTTAGAGTTCATCTTAAATATATTCATTGATTAAATAATATTTGTCTTAAAAGTGAAGATTATAGATTTATCATATTACATTTTCAAATATATATAGATATATAAATTTTCAAATATATATAAATGTAAAGATTTTTTTTGTATATGAAAAAAGAGTACAATGAATAATAATTAGCATGAGTACAATTACTGCATATATAATAGATATAATCGAGGATATGAAGTTAATCAATCTATCTTGTATATTCACAGTAGTTGTCAATGCAAATTTATATCAGTACTGAACAATATTTATATACAGACAAAGAAACTTCAATAAAAATAGATACTCATAATCCGATCAACCGCAGTAGCACACTTTTGATTATGAATTGAATGGTTATTTTTATTAATAGCACAAATTGCATTAAAATTAACAACTACCTATATACAACTACTTTGATTTTCTTAAAATTAGATTGAATTACATGAATTTTACATGAGCAAAAAACATGTATTACAGCCAGCTGATCAAGAGGACAAAAGTAGAAATATAAACAAAGGAGAAAACATAAATATTAATATTCATAGTGGTAGCATAATTAATACTAATGTCAGAGCAGCACCACTGAATAAAACGACGTCCGTACTTATAGTGGAAATACTGAAAAGTCTCATCAAGAATTAACTAATACGGAAAATCAAATAGATATTAAAACAAATAAAGTAAGACAGGTATCATATACATATTGATTCTACCATTTTGTGCCTGCAAACTTTAAAAAATTATTATTTTCAGTTAAAAAAGTGACATAAGACATATATAAACGTTTTCATTTTTTCATCTAATTAAAAAATACAAATTATATTTAATCTTTTTAGTATAAAAATATTAATCTTTACAGCTTTGTTTTTTATTTATTAATTATTTATACGTGTTGCAAAAAATCTTTAAGTAGACCCATCCATTTATATATAAATTATAATTAGCCAATACCTTGTGTGTAAAAATTCTATTAAATTTATTACAGGAACTTGACATAAGCTTTGCTATTTTATTATGTGATTTATGCATGTAGTTCGCAAGATAGTCCATTATTTTCTTGAATGCATGATTTTATAGGGACAATATTGTACTAATCAAGGAACGAATTTAATTAAATATTATTACTACTATAAGTATAGTTATTAAACGAAGATGAGAATAATGCAGAATAAATTTAATAGATTATTGTTTTATTTTATTCTTTGTACAAAAAAATTGATTTTAACATAAATGTGGCTACATTTTAATTTAAGAAAAATATGTATGTTTCCATATTTACTGATTTATTTATAATGTATTTTACACAGTCTAAAGAGAAAGTATTAAACATTGATTTTTGTTTGTTTCAGGATATGTGGTGGAAGCATGGAAATTGTATTATCATCCCAGAAGGCCTTATTAATAGTGCCAGCTTATTTTGCCTAGTGTTCTTAATATCCTGCCTTATTGCTTATTGGGGTATGTATTACATAAATAAATAATAGTAACGATTATACATTAAAATAGATAATATATATATATATATATATATATATATATATATATATATATATATATATGAATATATACTATATATAAATATACACGCACGCACACAAACACATAGATATAAATTTGTTGATTACAGTTGTACACATGTACTTGGATCCAGATTCGCTTATATATAGAATGGTAGAAAATCGTGTAAGAAGATTTGAAAATGGAAGAAGACGGAGACTATCAATCATAACAACAGCAGTCATCATCATTTAGCGGGTAGTTTGTTGCTTCTTTTATTACTTTCTTTTATTATTCATTACTTATAATTACTTTCTTCATATGAATAAAATTGTAGTTAACTAGAGAAATAAAATGGATATGCGCGTCAACGATTTCTTTTTCTCTTATTTACTTTTCTTTCTCTTTCTTCTTAGTTTTAGATAAGAAAAAAAAATAATAACGAACCTCTCGTTCGTACATACTATAAATGTAACATTTTCTTTATATATACTTTAAATATAAATCTTGAAGGTCGATTTATCATTAATTGGTAATATAGTGCCCTTCTTGTATCGGTTTTTCACGAGGTTGCGGAGCTTCAGGATTTTCAGCGGTATCCAGCATTGGTATTCCATTTTTTTTTTTTTTTTTTTTTTATTTCCTTCTCAAGATATCGTAATTTTCATTCCATTTTATCGCAACGACGTACTTCATTAACGAACTTCCATTGGAATGCGTTAACATTTGGATTAAGCTATATTAAAATATAGATTAGAGAGAGAAAGTAACAAATTTTATCATAATTTATATATTTCCTCAAATGGAAACAAAGTACATTGGATTGTAACAAGTTCGTAAAAGATCTATATACGTTACTATTTGAAATACGTGTAACGACGCATCTACATACCGAAATAAAAAGATATTCGTAGAAATATAATTGAAAACTTACATCTCGAACTTGGACAAGGACAAGTTCGCCGAGTTCGGAGACACAAACGTAGGCAGCTTCGCTTTGTAAACAGAGTTGACACAAGGTCATTTCTTCGCTTCGAAAAAGCGAACCCATCTTAGAAGATAGAGAATTTTACTATTAGGATCAAAATTTGTTTCAAAAACTTTTCTGATCGTAACGGAGAGAAGGACTCCGCGATGCGAACTCAACGAGAGTAGAAGATAATGTCGTGAGTCAACGTAAAAAACCACAGAATATATATATTGGAAATCCAAGTTAGCAGCGATCAATATCGTGACATCACGAGATTTTAACTAGTTTACACAACCATACATCGAGAGTCACCAGTTCTATACGTACCACACTAGCGACAAGTTCAAACCCAATGATCGTACAGCGCTCATCATCGTCTAGCGGCAGTTTCTAGAATCACTCTCTTCTTAGTTTTAGATAAGAAAAAAAAAATAATAACGAACCTCTCGTTCGTACATACTATAAATGTAACATTTTCTTTATATATACTTTAAATATATAAATCTTGAAGGTCGATTTATCACTTATTGGTAATATAGTGCCCTTCTTGTATCGGCTTTTCGTGTATTATGAATTTGATGATAATATAGAAGTCGCTTTTCTGACGCTTTCTAATATGTGTCAAAGAATCGCACAGTTAGGATCGATACGAATATCGGGTGAGTGCCTGCTACGTCGTTTTATTTAAATGAAAATATTAAAAGAAAAGATGTTGAATTTATTTATCCGTTTTGTATTCACCTTGGCAGGAGGTGAGTGTAACGACCGAATATTAATATATGCTTTGATACAAATAATTAAAATTCAATACCTCCAATATTTAGTGTGTATATGAATGTGTAAAATAATTATTATTTATTTTGTTTTCGATTGCAGTTTATGCCAATGGTGAATTTGTTGTACTTCACAGTCCAGATAGTGTATCTTTTCATGTAAACGAAGAGATCGAACAAAGTATATTGAAAGAAGTTTTAGCAGATTGCCTGGGTTTAATTGCTAAACAAGTACATTTTTATAGTTTAATCGTTATCACAATGTTATTTTATTTTATATATTTTAATGATTATTATTGTAGAGAGGAACCTGGGAAGGTATCTCTATTACCGATCCATTTTCGCTACCAGAAGCTATCGTTAGTATTGCGGTAAAAGGAGTTGATACATTAGACTTATCAAATGGAAAAAAGTTTCGGTTAAACGATGATGAAATTGAAGAAACAACGTGGCAAGCAATTAGCGGGCAACTTGCAGAAAGAGACAATGATAACGCATTAGTCAGAATTTATTTAGGAGATGGCCATGACGCTGTAGGTTATTAACCGTTTGAGTCCCAAACAGCTCGATCGCGCTGTTCAGATTTTATGTCTAGAAAACCCAGCACATTTCTGGAAATTCTAGACAACCGACGGTACATTACTGATTATCGAAGTAGCAGGCTCGCGCCGCTTGGTATTTCTGGACATGAAATAAAGCGAGCGCTATCTCCCTGCTTGGGTCTTTTCATACTCATTTAGAGAAAGGGTAGTCTCGCTGTTTGGGATTCTTCGACAGTGTTTTTTCAATACCCCCCCGAGACTCAAACAGTTTATTAAAACTTAAGTAATATTTTAGATATATTAACAATTACAGTAAGCTCAGATTAAATATTTTGATCGGACTAAATATTTTTTCTAAATATTTACGATGATATAGATTGGACAATGTGCACTTGGCGAGCTAAAACCACTCCCAATAGATGCAAGCCTAGTACGCCATACTCGTTCCGTTTCTTCTGATTGGCTACGTAGAGAAGCACAGGTTAGTCTTTTCTCTTGTAAAATATAATCTACCAGCTATGATAATGCGTTAATGTATGATTGTGTATGAGAGGTACATACAAAATGTTTAAGAATAAGATATTTTTAATAAATACTTAGAATAGCTATGATTACCGTTTATACATGTTTAAGGAACATAATGAAATAAAATTAGGACAAGCTACATTTAAATCCAGCTATATTTAATAGCATTCAAGCAATTTGGATAAGAGTTAAAAGCAATGAACTATAAGGGTTAACAAATTATTTCCGTTATACTTGAACAATGAATATATCTTTTATAGGATGATAGGCATAAAAACATGGTGGAATCCAGTAACACCGAGTTTAATAGTAATAACATTATTAAAAAGATATCATTAAATTGTTGCGTGAAATATTTTATCAAAAATGGAAAAATCTAATTACTATAAATCTAGTCTTATGCATGTTTTCATTTAACATGTGATTGAATTATGCAATATAATCTTCACAACATTATAATTAATGAAAGATACTAGACATTATCAAATGATTTCTTTAAGCATTACACACAAATACAACACACATGCATATGTATGTGTGCGTTCATTCCTGACAACCATACCACCTACTCTTTTTCACCTTCAACTACAAACAAAAGATGATAAACAATTTATACATCACTTACAAAGGTATATATTTTTTCGATAATAGAATTCTTACCTTTTTATACTATTTCATCTGAAATAATTCATTGAAATTTCTGTTATGTTGTATCATTTTTGTAATATACAATGGAATGAAGTAACTTATCACAATTTATTACATTTTTATGTAAAGTCATTGTAAAAAAGCGGGGCATATACCAAAAAACATTATATCTATTATACTTTTTTAACAGTTAACCCAAATTATTTTGATATATATTTTGTGCAAATGCAATGTTTACTCTATTATTAATTCGGATTAAAAAATTATTAAATATTCTTAAAACATTGAATATGTAACAATTAAGAAAGATCGTATACATTATTTTAAAATTATAGACATTTATCATACATTCTTACTCTCTCCCTTTCTCTTAGAGTTCATATTAAATATATATTTCTCTTAGAGTTCATCTTAAATATATTCATTGATTAAATAATATTTGTCTTAAAAGTGAAGATTATAGATTTATCATATTACATTTTCAAATATATATAGATATATAAATTTTCAAATATATATAAATGTAAAGATTTTTTTTGTATATGAAAAAAGAGTACAATGAATAATAATTAGCATGAGTACAATTACTGCATATATAATAGATATAATCGAGGATATGAAGTTAATCAATCTATCTTGTATATTCACAGTAGTTGTCAATGCAAATTTATATCAGTACTGAACAATATTTATATACAGACAAAGAAACTTCAATAAAAATAGATACTCATAATCCGATCAACCGCAGTAGCACACTTTTGATTATGAATTGAATGGTTATTTTTATTAATAGCACAAATTGCATTAAAATTAACAACTACCTATATACAACTACTTTGATTTTCTTAAAATTAGATTGAATTACATGAATTTTACATGAGCAAAAAACATGTATTACAGCCAGCTGATCAAGAGGACAAAAGTAGAAATATAAACAAAGGAGAAAACATAAATATTAATATTCATAGTGGTAGCATAATTAATACTAATGTCAGAGCAGCACCACTGAATAAAACGACGTCCGTACTTATAGTGGAAATACTGAAAAGTCTCATCAAGAATTAACTAATACGGAAAATCAAATAGATATTAAAACAAATAAAGTAAGACAGGTATCATATACATATTGATTCTACCATTTTGTGCCTGCAAACTTTAAAAAATTATTATTTTCAGTTAAAAAAGTGACATAAGACATATATAAACGTTTTCATTTTTTCATCTAATTAAAAAATACAAATTATATTTAATCTTTTTAGTATAAAAATATTAATCTTTACAGCTTTGTTTTTTATTTATTAATTATTTATACGTGTTGCAAAAAATCTTTAAGTAGACCCATCCATTTATATATAAATTATAATTAGCCAATACCTTGTGTGTAAAAATTCTATTAAATTTATTACAGGAACTTGACATAAGCTTTGCTATTTTATTATGTGATTTATGCATGTAGTTCGCAAGATAGTCCATTATTTTCTTGAATGCATGATTTTATAGGGACAATATTGTACTAATCAAGGAACGAATTTAATTAAATATTATTACTACTATAAGTATAGTTATTAAACGAAGATGAGAATAATGCAGAATAAATTTAATAGATTATTGTTTTATTTTATTCTTTGTACAAAAAAATTGATTTTAACATAAATGTGGCTACATTTTAATTTAAGAAAAATATGTATGTTTCCATATTTACTGATTTATTTATAATGTATTTTACACAGTCTAAAGAGAAAGTATTAAACATTGATTTTTGTTTGTTTCAGGATATGTGGTGGAAGCATGGAAATTGTATTATCATCCCAGAAGGCCTTATTAATAGTGCCAGCTTATTTTGCCTAGTGTTCTTAATATCCTGCCTTATTGCTTATTGGGGTATGTATTACATAAATAAATAATAGTAACGATTATACATTAAAATAGATAATATATATATATATATATATATATATATATATATATATATATGAATATATACTATATATAAATATACACGCACGCACACAAACACATAGATATAAATTTGTTGATTACAGTTGTACACATGTACTTGGATCCAGATTCGCTTATATATAGAATGGTAGAAAATCGTGTAAGAAGATTTGAAAATGGAAGAAGACGGAGACTATCAATCATAACAACAGCAGTCATCATCATTTAGCGGGTAGTTTGTTGCTTCTTTTATTACTTTCTTTTATTATTCATTACTTATAATTACTTTCTTCATATGAATAAAATTGGTAGTTAACTAGAGAAATAAAAGGATATGCGCGTCAACGATTTCTTTTTCTCTTATTTACTTTTCTTTCCTCTTTCTTCTTAGTTTTAGATAAGAAAAAAAAATAATAACGAACCTCTCGTTCGTACATACTATAAATGTACAATTTTCTTTATATATACTTTAAATATAAATCTTGAAGGTCGATTTATCATTAATTGGTAATATAGTGCCC